>JAOBRD020605085.1:0-15720 GCA_027575215.2 Hydrozoanthus sils
TGATGAAAGAAAAGTTTTATCTAAAACTTTTCTTTCATCACAATGGCCAAGCTTGAACTTTTTAATTTTTTAATAGTTATAATTCAGAGGTGTCTATTCAAAACCAACTTATCATCTAGTTAATTATTTGTTAATATTGTTATACACATAATAATTATAAGTCCTCTTGTTACACTTTTATGCTAAATCACAAAACTTTATAATATCTCTAACTGCTTAAAGTTAAGTAATGGTGCAAATCAGTTTAACTTAGGTATTGTCTAGACTGATGACAGCTGTTATTGAGAACTTATATTTTGGGAAAAATACATCAATCCTGAAGGTACAAGATTATTCTAACGAAAAAGTCTCTAAGGGCTGCAACAACAAAGCAAAAGTTGACATTGACCCAAAACCTACAGTTAATTTTCAGTACTTTCAAAAGCAACAGATCGACTTGCAGTTCAAATTCTACTGTGCTTGGTAGTGCGCTGTATACAATTTGTAAAACAAATCGTATGGACAGTTGGACAGTTCAGACAAATTGGTTTGCACATTTTGGTTCAACTTAGTTTTTATGGCTTAAAATCCTCGAAGAAAAGGTAAAAAAAAATTGAGTTGAAGCAGATCTTAAAAAGGCACATTGGCTAAATTTCTTCTGGCTTCAAGAATAAACTGTAGTTAAATACAATATAAAACAAAAAGCGTACTTACATTTTCTGGTTTAACACTCCCTGGCTACCAGGCTGTACATCACTAACTATAACACCTATCTGGCGAGTTGTTTCAACAAACTGCTCGATCGTTTGTTCTAAAAGTTCGAATGGTTCTGCCACCTTCTCTTGCTCCGACATTTTTGTTCAATTTTTGAGATTTACGACCGACAAGGCATTCTGGGAATATATTCCAATCTTCAACGTGATTGGTTGCCAAAAGCGCGGGAAATCTTAGGTCCAAGATGGTGGCCAGAAAGATGCTAGTATGATTAACTGCTCTTTTCAAACATGTAGTGATCTGTAAATTTTTTGTTTTTATGTATTTAGCTGATTCAACTTCAAGAAAAAGCAACGGTGTGTATTGGAACTCAGAAACATTAGTTAAATTGATATAGATCGTTATTTTCTTATATATATTTTAATACCTTTATGAATACAGATGGATCCATCGGAAGTGGAGTTCCTTGCAGAAAAAGAAAGAGTAACTATTCTTCCAAATTTTTCGGAAAACAAAATTTACCTTATTGAGGTAGGTATTATGTTCGCTATAAGTTTCGGCTTTATATTGATATGATGTAAAAACTTTGTTTTGAATATTCCGCGGTTTCGTTATTTTCACTTTCAATTTATGAAAGAGGAAGCCCTTGTAAACAATAGTGGCCTGTTCGGTCGATACTAAAATAATTATCCCTCCTCAATGTCAGTGACTAGTAAAAGATATTTACCTCGCCGCTTACAGCTTGGTAAATACTCGCCAGAACTGTGGCAGTAAATATGTAAAACTGTATATTGCTACAACTGTTTATATTATTACTACTGTAGTCACCTCCACATCAGGGAATAATTGTTAACTACAGTATGTATATTTCATATTAATACTAAACAGTACCATGATATATAGATAATTATACTGTACCATCTAATCCCGAGGGTGGTACTCCAGGGTTAAAAGAGTAGGCCGTAGACCGTTGCAAAGTCTCCAGAATACCCTAAAAAATACCAAGGGATAAAAATTTCCCACCCTAAAAAAGACCTTTCGATTTTAAAATTACCCTAAATATTACCAACTTGATAGCTAGTTGGTCAGTACTAAGTCCCTTTGTGTTGCGCCAAACATGATATGCAGTAAATAAAGGCACGGGCGTAATAGGGCATTCACCAAAGCATGTTTGTCTTAACTTTTTATCAGTATGCATGTTTGCTAAAACACAGGACTGCAAGCAGTCAAATAACTTTGCATTTTTCAACCCTAAAAAATTCCAGGCTCTTGGTTTAACACTGGATTTCTTTTAACAACCCCTAAAAAATACCAGATTGACAATTTTAACCCTTAAAATATATGATTGTCATACCTACCACTCCAATATAGGGAGTAACCCCTTTCCTGGGCTTCTAATAATGTACTAATTGCCTTGTTTTTGATGTTCAAGGGTGATATTGGACCATTTAATGCTTCACTGCCAGTTGATGTTCCCTTGTGGGTGGCTGTCAATTTGAAACAGAGAAGGAAATGTCGAATACAACCCCCAGATTGGATGGATGTGGGTAAGAATTGCTTTTTAATTAGATTGTTAAAAATTGGGTTTTTTTATATAACAAGCAGAAGTAAGTTCCTGATTTAATATTTTCACCTTTAAGAGTGTCTTATTATGAGTGTGTAAATTCTGACAACTTAACCCCTTCCCTAACAGGGCCAAACTCTCCCACCAACTGGCAGTCATATTGGATTTCTTACAAAAATCTAAAATTGACTTAGAAAAAGCATTTTTTCAGTAATAATACTAAAGTACACCTAGATTAAGTACTAAACTAATTTTTGCAGTAAATAGGCCTATTAAACAGAGGTTAGCTCACTCTTTTCTGAGTTCATTCTTCATTCCTGCATACGAGCTACCTTTTTAAATATTTCTAAAATATAAACAAAAACCCTATAAGCAATTTCATTTGGTCAGCAGTCTTTCAAAGTAGTGCCAGACCATTCCCAATGACCAGGGATGTTTTGTTCAAGGCATTGCAGAAAACCAAGCTTTCAGCAGCTTTCGTTATTTGAGGATGCACTGTATACTCTTAACTCCTGAATAAACATACAGACCAAAATAGTAGTATTGGGTGGCAATAAATGAAAAACCTAATATTAGTATAAGGCAGAATAATTGTTTAGGGTGGAAATATATCTTGAGTAGTCAATAGTAGCATAGGGTGGAATAAGAATATAGTGTGAAATTATCTTGAAATGTCAATAATCTAGTATAGCTGGGTGGTAAAGTGGTATAAAATGAAATGTTCCAAACACAAACTTTGTATTTTTTCAGAAAAAATACATACTTAACTTAATATCTTTAGAGAGTAACTTGCCCAGACGGATGAAAGTGACAAAGTCGCTGGATTTTAATAATAGTCAGACAGACCCAAATAAGGTTCAAATAGGATGGAAACAGCCAAAAACTAATAATCGTACAGACCCAGCTAAGGCCAGTATAGGGTGGAAAATTTGCTCAGACAAATAAATATACATGTATGTTTATTTGGGAGTAAAGAGTAAGTTATATATACATCCTCGGTCGCTGTGTGACAACAAGTAGGACATATATGTATGCCCTTTGTATGGAAAGGGTTAATCAGTTGTAGTTAATTAGTTGTAGTTTTTCTAGCTCAAGCAAGCATGAATAAAAATAGCCAAAAGACATTGAATAATTATTTCAACAATGGCTAAAAAGTCAAGAAAATTATATGTTTTAAAATTGCCCAGAAAGCAACACATGCTCTGCCAACATTCAGCTTGATCATGACATGCTATTTAACAAAAGCTTTGGTATGCAGAGAAGTTGAAGGAACTAAAGGAAGAGGAGAAAAGTGCCGAGTACTTCACCAAAATACCGTCCAAGCATTACATGGAGGTGGCATCAATGCTTCTCAGCAGGTTAGCTTCTTCTTGATTCACTTTTTAAAAAATATGTATTTTAAGAGAAATTCAGGGGGGGGGTTGGGGGGGATACTTAGGGGTAAAAAGGATAGGGATCTCTACACTGTAATTGGAAATGTGAAAAATACCCTAAAAATCCAAGGCAATAAAATTTTGACCCTAAAAAGAGTTAAAATACAAATGTATAGAGTACCCCAACCAGGAGTATAATTTTAAGTGTGTTAGAATATTTAAGTTCAATTTTGTAGATAAACTACAAGGCCGGCAGAACGGGTTGCTGGGGCGGCTATTGCCACTCCACTTTTTTGGCCAATTTTATGGTGATGTAAGCATTTTTAAAAACTTGAATTTGAACAAGCAATCAAGTGGTGTACATAGTATATTTCATACAAAATGCTATGTTATGCAACTTGTTTTCTTTTTTTGCCTCTTATAGCTGCCCCACTTGCAAAAGCGTTCTGCCAGCCCTGAACTATGATACACTTTTCAGCTTATAAATGTTAAAAATGATATCTTAACCCCAGTTGCAGTCAAAGGTTCATGTATATATTATACAACATACTGTATATAATATGAAGTACACTTGAAACTTCTAACGATTCAACTGTCAAAGTAAAACCTTTGTGAAAGTGTCAGACCTGCAGGGTTTTAAACTAACTTTAAAAAGTACTTGCCCCTTATGGCTTTGTTACTTGTGACAGTAACACTACTAATCTTATGCTATTACAGACAAATCCAACCACACAGCCTGAGCAATCTGTTAAAAATTATTAATGTACCCATTTCATTAGGCAAATTAAGTTAGTTCTGACAGCCTACTAATTTTCAGTTCATCTGGGAACACTGTTGCTGGCAGTGTAGTTAAATGACCCCACTTATATAACCACTTTCTTATGGCTCAGTGTTTATTACATTAACCCTTTCCCCCCTAAGGCATTTGTCAACATCTAAATTCTCCTTACAGTGACAATAGAAAATAAGCTGATTAGTGTTGAGAATGTTAAATTTGATCATCCACCAAAAAGTTTGAAAAATCAATTCTCAAATTCTCCCATACTCATAGAAATATTTTGGACATAAGTTATGAGAACTTACAAGGTAATCATTGGGCACCCTTAGGGGTAAAAGGGTTAAGAGAGCTCTCGTACAAAAATGATGTTAAGTTTACCATCGAGGTATAAATTATCTCTTTTTAGTGCAACTGATGATATTCCACATGCTGATGAGGTTCGCACATTGATAAAGGATATTTGGGACCTACGAATTGCCAAGCTGAGAAAATCCATTGACCTCATGGTTAGCCAGCAGGAAGTCCACGCTCGAGTATGTCCCTTAATTTGTGTTTTGATTTATGATACAACAGTCAAGATAGCATTCATTTTGTCTTGATATGGTGTAATATTAGCTGCTGAGGCTATCCAGAGAGGTCAGAGAATTTTTTACAATCTAGAAGGCTGAATTGTGCAAAAATACATTACGAGACTTATAAGCCAAGTAGAACAAGAACACTTATGCACTCTGAATGGTCAGAAAAACGTTTTGCACCATTTTATTATTATTTAAATTTTTAGTAGTTCAAGTCCTACTAATTAGCACATTTGTCATGGTATTGTATTTCCTTTAAAAAGTTTTAGTTGTCCTGAACTTTGTTGTCTTAGTGCTTTTTGAAATAATAGTGTTTTCTAGCCTGCATGCAGACGATTGGGTGTTTTTTTCTCATGGAAAACCACAGGACAGGCCACGCCATCTTGGGTCTCTTGGTCAAGTATAGTAGCATTGGGTCAAGTGAAGGTCTTTCTTTTCCCTCCCCTCGACCCAATGCCACTTGACCACAAGATCCAAGATGGTTCGGCATGTCGTGCTCATTTCAACGCTAACAAAACACCCAAACAGCCTGCAAGCAGGCTAACTGTTTTCCTTCATGGCTTATTTATCTTCATCAGAAGACTTAGTATCCATTTGATGCAAGGTGGCCATTTTGAAATTGCATTAGGTGATGATAGCCAGCATAATACAAGAATCTCCACCAAAATTCCACCATTTACTAAATGTTCTATGTTTTCTAACAGCTGGATGATCTAACTTTAATGGAAATCAACACCATTCGTCCATTTCTAACAAAAGCCCTGGACCAGATGCACAATTTGAGATGTCACGTGGCAGAGAACCCCAGTAATGATTAGTCAATTGAAATACTACATTGTACATTATCCTGTACATTGTCTATTACATTTCTTCAAACACAATGGAAGACTGGAAGTGTAATGCACGCCGTATTGGTTTCAAGTGCCATGAACAAACAATTCAGTATTAAAAAGGGAAATGATGCAAAAGATGGTGAACTTGTTTTAAACTTAAATTGTACAAAAATTAAAATCTTTTGAAAACACAGTAAATTGTTGTTTTGTTACTTCATTTCTATTACAATATGCAGCAAAGTTTAAAATTATTACTTATACAGAAAAAAAAATTGTAGAAAAAGAAAAAAGATTTAAGGCAGAAAAGGAAAGAAAGTGTTACTAACGGCTAATTACATTTACTATATCCTCTATTCTTGATGGAGGGGAAAAGCTTTTATAGGGAAGCTTAATGCCATAGGATTTTGCTAAAACTTGGGCTTAGCCTGTGAACTAGCAAGTGAATGAATGTACCACTACACATACAGGAAAACCAAGTCTGATATAACAGCACCATGGCTGCCTTTTGTTCACTAAACATCATTTAATATAACTTTGTTTTGTTTTAATTTCTTCTGTATTTTATCCATTTTCAATATTTTTGGGAAAAATTCGAACATGAGCTCAAACACTTGAACATTTTTTTAAAAGGGTTTTCACAGTCAATCAGTAGCTACCCTCCTAAAAAGTGACCCTTTTCATTTATAACCACAATAAGTTCCTGACCCCTGAAGTGCTGCAAATCGCCAAGATCCTATAATGGTTTATAACCAGGAAATATCTAAAGTACTTGAAAGGCTAAGAAAGATCAATGGTTGTATTTCTTTCAGTAAACAGTTGAGATAACAGCTGTTTTCTCTTATAACTCCCTAAAACAGTCAAAATTGACCACCTTTGTTCTTTATTCATTTTCTCAGCAGGTGTTTTTAACCCTTTCCCCACCAAGGATGTATATACACGTCCTATTTGTTGCCACTCAGCGACGGAGGACGTAAATATCCATACGTCTTCAAACCAAGAAAACTTGATCTCGGCCTCTCCCCTAAATAAGCTGCTCCCCAGGCTAGCTATAAGAAAAAAGATATTTCTGTCCAAAACAACCCCTACTATAATTTTTGTTAATTTGCTTGGATAAAAATCTTTGTAATCACAATAAGTTCTCCTGAAACACTTCAAATCCCCAAGATCCTTCAATGCAAGGTTTATGACCAGAAAAAATTAATCTATAAAGCACCAAATACCAAGAAGGATCAATGGCTGTATTTCTTTCCCTAAACAGTTGAGATATTAACTGTTTTGCCTTTAAGGTTTTTGAACATTTTTACTACACAAGAAGTAAATACAGGAAACATTAGGTTTAATTCTCAAGAAATTTATTCTTACTTATTTTTTGCATTTATACTCCAAAATACTTTATTGGTTCAAAACTAAATTTTTTCAATGGACTATCTACTTGTAGTTTCTTTAAATTTTTTTCATCTTGCAGAACTGCTCTCTTTTCAAACTTTTTAACTTTTTTGTAATTATCTTTTCTTAGTAGTTCTTTTTGCAGACTTGCATCTTGCTAGTGATAATTGTAAATTGTTGGAAGGACTCACACCTTTAACTGCCATGTTGTCAGAGGTTAGTGAGATTCGACGCTGGGAAGAACAACTTTTTCCAGGAATGGTTCCCTTTTGGTACAATTTGTCAGTTGGTGATTTGATTCTTGCCCTCTTCAACTGGTCTTTACATGGTGGATCCATTGTCTTGGCCAATTCAATAATATCATAGCATTCTGTTGCTTTGAGTTCATACTGTGCTCGAAGAGACTGCAATGTTGTGTTGTTTTTTGAGCAGTTGTGTCTGGAAGAAGTTATAATTTTGCAAGTCTGACAGAACTGAGATTTTCCAGATCTTTGTCCCATACCATTCTGTGTAGTTGAAGAGGAGGTGTGATGTTTGAACATCCCATGTTTTTGTGCTGTTTGGTCATCAAACTGGGTAGCAACTTCTTTTGTCTCTGGGAACAATGACCCAGGAACAAAGGATTGCCCAAGCTCATAACCACTATTTCTTAATGTCTGAATATGATTTGAGGTTTCATCACCAAAATTTGTTGAGCTACCCAATTTCCCAGCTGAATAACTTCTGCGAACTTTAACTTGTGACTTTGATTTCAAAGAGCTGTTTGGTGGTAACTTTGCAGAAATGGCCCTAGATGTTGGAAACCCAGTTTGCACACCAACTTGTCTTTGGTTTTTTCGACTCAAATGCTGTTTGGGCTGGGCGTGGTTTCCATTTTCCCTGTCTTTTCGTCTCTCATATAAAATCGTTTCCTCCTCAACTTTTGTAAGTTCAAAAATTCTTTGCATGTAAAGGTCTTTTTTCTTTGAACCTCTAAATATTACATCTTCAACAGTTTCATCAACCCAGGTTTGTGGGAAAGGGTTGTGATATTTGTGCTTCGTCTCTTCACTATCAGCATCTGTAATCTCAAACAAATCCTCAAAGTCTGAACACTCTGAAATCCATTCTGCTTTTGCCTCAGCATCAGCTATGTTTATTTCCTTTTTGTTTTTAGCATTCACTCCCTGTTTTTGAGTGGTAGCTCCAGATACACTTCTTGTACTGGGCTGTGATGGATGCTTTACAAAGGTGACCACTGGGGATGACGAACGAGGCAATACTGTACAAGATTGGACCTCTTTAGAACAAACTCTAAGATTTGGTAAAAAGATTTATATAATTAATACCCAAACTTGTGCACATTGCACAAAATTAATATTAACAAGAAAAGATGAATCACAAAGCACATGAATATGATTCACAAATCTATTAATCTATAAAAATTATTATAATAGCTAATTGCAGTTTTCTACTTTACAATTAACCCTGCCACTCCCTTGGCTACTCTCAATGTCAAATGAATTGTTAAATTCTCCCAACTAGGGCCCATTATTTTCATGTTACCAATTTAGGAGAATTTTGCCTTTTATCTGCTTTGAACAATAGTTATGTAATAATTAGAAGTTAGATGTTAACGAACTGGCTGGGGCTGCAAGGGTTAAAGTAGAAGCTGCAATAGATGAAACAAAATAGGAGGGGGGTTAAAGCGTCTGCAGATCGGCAGATTTGTCCAAAAATTTTGATCAGTCTGCAGATTTCAACAATAATTCTAGCAGATCTACAGATCCAATAAATATGATGGATTCGAACTTTGTCAAAAAATTTGTGAAGATTACAGATTCAAAGTATAATTCTAGCCAAAATTGCAGATCTCTAAAAGACTGGATAAGATGGATTTGGCACTGAAATCATGTAGATCACACATCCTGTACCCCTTCACCACCCCTCCCCCCCCCAAAAAAAAACATACTTGTCAGTTTTATTGGACTGTGACTGGGATCTTTGTATAAGCACAGGTGTACCAAAGTCATTGATTGGCTCAAATGGAGCTTCAGTAGCAGGAATTTCTCGTCTGCTCAGGGCTGTAGCTAATTGGCTACGCCGTAAGGCAGGAGATGCTATGCCCTCATTATTAAGGTGATGCTAGAAGACAAACAGAGCAAGTAAGTAAAAAGGAAACAATGACAAAAACAATGTTTAAGGTTTAGATACCAACAAATATATGATTAAAACAAGACTGAAGAGTTTACTCAGGTCTATGATACAAGAATTCTAGGGTAGCCCATTCCAAACAGAAGTCTGACAAACATACTTCCTCATACCTAAAGAACAGTAATATATCCATGAGCATCTCGTGATGCTCAGACGAAGGGCTAATGCTCGAAATGTCAGCTTTTCCCATCATCTCACGGCGAAGATAATTCATTTATCATATATACTTCAAGTTTATACTACTCGCCGACGCACTCAATAGTTTTTTTAAAAACTATATACCATAAGTAATATATCCAGTTTTGTATTCATCAAAATAAGAAATTTGTTATTAAATTTTAGTATAATATGAATGGAGAATATATGTACAGCTAAATTATTATATTAACACATACATAATATATACACCAGGGCTAAGTTGTTTAAAATACAATTAGCCCTAATCCAGGGTTAACTCTTTATAACAAAGCCTTAAGGTTGCTCTGGTGATTAATTTAGATTAGGGCTAATTCTCTTTTGAACAACTTGGTTCAGTTCTGTGTATGCATTGGAAAAATGTGAGACAGGAAAAAGAAAATATGGAGCCCATTCCTTGACTCATTGCCTACTCATTTAAGTAAAGAGCAGTAAATGGAAGGTGGGTAAGCAAAGTTTGATTGGGTTTTCGTCACACCTCTCAGTAAAGATTTTTTAAGAATTTACAATGGAAGAAAATTGGTTGAAGATCTTCATATAACTTCTATCTAACTTCAAAGTTTTCCAGAGGAGCTTGCCACATAGCCTGAGTAAACAGCTGCCTCTTATTGTGCATTTGATTCCTCCTCCTTGTGTGGAGAAAATGCCATGAGATTGGCATGTAGACTGGTATGTAGCCCGATAACATAGTAACATAATAGAGTCAATTATATGAGAGTAATAATGCGTGACTTACACAAAGTGCACCTTATTGCAAAAAGGTGCATTTATACGACTGAGTCTTTGCTTAGGCATGAACTGATCATGTAACTGGCTCACACCTTACTTGGCACCCAAGTTTGTTTTGATGTCTCATTTTGGAGCTGGTTGCTTTGACAATGTCATATTGACAAATGGAGTCTGGGTAACAATACAAAACCTATGCATGCACAGTTGGTGTTGTTGCCTTGCATAAGGCACAAAGAACATGACAAGCCATTTATAAGAGAAGCTTCACACCAAAGGTAAGGCACGCCTTAGATAAAGACAGCCAGAAACCCTAGCCTAGCATAAGATGTGCCTTAAATTAGGCACGACTTGTGTAAAGGGTTTTGAACTGTTTATACAAGTGCCTTGTGTTAATCATGCCTTAATTCTCTCATATAATCAACCCTAATGTCACTTTTTTTGCACGTCCCCCTGAAAAGTTTTTTTCACTTTTCCAACCCTGAACTTGATTCTAAAGTTTATAGTTTGTTAGATTCAAAAATGTTTTTAATATGGTGTTGAAACTTATCATGAAAGAAAAAACTTGATTTAGGGAAACAAAAAAGTGTAATTACGTAATGAAATTGTTTTTGACTTATATCGTAAACTGAAATTGAATAGAAAATTATGAAAACAAGAACGCCTAATTTGCAACGAAAAATATGTCTTTTCATATAGATTCTTTGGCCTTTTGTAACGAAACTCAAAACCTCTCTGTTGTTAGCTTGAATAATTTACCTGATCACGATCACGCGTCGCTTAATCATAAGTTCAAAGTCACCGCAGTAAATATTTCAATCTTATGCAACATGAAACTATCGATTTTAAAGTAGAACTGATGTCAAACTATCAATTTTAAAGTAGAACTGATGTCAAAGTTAACCATCGCAATGTTTACATACAGAGTCCTGAAGATCTAAGTAAAAAGAGGAAAAATGGAATATAAAATAACAAAGTCAATTGTCTTGTGCCCGTGGTTTAAACAGTTCACTTTCTGAGTTACATAGAACAAACTATTCTTTCGCAGTTAAAGCGGTAAACTTTTAATTAAAAAACCGAAACAGAAATAAACTAAAGGAAAAAAAACGCAAAAATATACAGAATACCTTGTAACTTAAGCCTCGATGGTTGTTCATCTGGTTGTTCACTTCACGAACTTGTTGGGATAGACGATTGAACAGTTGCTGTCGGAAGAGAAGCTTATTTTAACTATTTTCTTACACTTCCTTATCAAATCAACGGATCAGCTCGACTCGGTTATACTTTAAAAAAAAAACTAATTGAAATCTGAAATTAGACGAAAGTCGTTTATATTGAATGGAATAAGTTAGTTTCACAAGTTACATTTATCAAACACCGGCGAGTAAAATTTGGTATACTGGTCAGTTTGGCATTAATTGAGACAAATAATAAATTATAACAACAAACTTAGGATTACAACATGGCTTAAATCTTGTAAGATCTACATCTTTACAAAAAGACCAAAGACTTACAAGCGTCAGCCTGAAATCCCTCGCTGTTTCTGAAGATGAAGATATCAAAGAAAAATAAATAAACGTATGAATGTCAAGCAGTGAAACACATTGTTCCGAAATAAATCTCAGCGAGTTAATAAACAGTGAATAATTTAAGTCTGCAGTGTCAAGTTTTTGAACTTTCGAGTTATTAATTAAACTAAAGTTTACCTACCAGAAATGTCTTCGTCTCCATCGCTTTCCGCCAAAAACAACGATCGTGCGCCAACCTCCCGGGTACGGGTGCGGTAGCTACAGGCGCTTTTTGCCCTAACAACCTAATTAGAAGTACAACGCTTTTCAAAATGGAATATTTATGAAATCATATGAACTTTCGAGTGAAGGAAATCAATCGTTCAAACAAACCTTGTTCTTATCAGTTGCCGGTCGATGATTGTGTTTCACTTTTCCACGAATCCAGTCTGCATTGAGACTTTTTCCACTGCGAAAAATATAAACAAGGACGCAACAAATTATACGCTACTACCAGAAAAGTTAAGAAAAATGAATAACAGTTAACTGTATTAACGTGAAAGACGCATAAACCTGCGAAAGCAGTTAGTCTTAGCAACTGTCAAGTTAGGATTTGGAATTGGCCAGGACTGTGAATATACGGCGCACAGACGTTGGAAATTTACCATAGATTCGGCCATTTTAGTTCCTTAATGACAATACATAATTAAAGAATTCAAACTTACAGACTGTATTGTTCAGAGGTCATTTCCACGACGAATAGCATTCAACTCGAGGTTCAAGTCTCCATGAGATTTGTTGTAAATGTTCCCATGGGAAGCGACAACTTGGCTACTTAGGGGGAGGTGGTTAATATTACCATTCAAGGGATTCTCTCTAGGGATTATAAAGGCTAAGGAAAACACCTCAAAAAGAAACAGTTATAAATCGATGGTACTACTACAATTTTATCGCTGGAGTTTGAACACTGCCGGCCGCCAAAGCGGGGTAATCATAATGCAACGTAACGTGAGCTCTTCCAGGCCAATTAAATATGAGCGAGCACTGGAAACCAAAAGAAAGTTTTCGTTGGTCATCACTTTCAAAAATTTTTAAATCTGCTTTGAAAATGAAAGCACTGTGTTTAGAAAAGACGAAACTATACAGTGTGCATGGTCAGTTAGGACACTTAAAAAATATTTCGGTTTATATCATCAAAATTTCACCAAAATTCAGTGAGGGCGGACGCTTATTTAGGGTTTACTATTATTGTGGACTTCGGAGACAGTTTGGGAATAAATCTACACTACTAACTGCCAAATATAAAGTTATGCTACGGTCATAAATGTTCTAGAATTCAAAACTTTTCGTTGGTTGGTCACTAATAACACATACTGGGTCACTCTGTTTATTGTTTCGAACAGGGAAAAAATGTCTCGACTTTTTCCTCATATTTTTCCTTTATTAAAAAAATATAAAAAAAGTAAATGCACTGGCAAAAATCAGTGCACGCGCTGATAATAAACCGGAATATTTTTCAAGTGGCCTTACAATGAAAGGTTTGTTTTGCTTGCCAAGTCTGTTTTCGGATCGCAAGAAACACGAACATGGATTAAAAATTGGTAAGGCCAAGGGCTTATCGGTCTGTGAACAACACGGGCCCGGCCCTGGTGTCCGTAACGTCAAAAGGCGTCCCTATTAATTGTACTGTCTGTTTTGGCAGTATCGCTTGACTGGATGCAGGTGTGTAGCCAGCTTTTTTTGCGGATGGGTGCACCTTAAATTCGAGCGGACCTTGTGTCAGCAATCTTTAAAAATTTTGTGTACGCTGTTCTTGTGAAAATAGAGAAAATGCCGGTTAGAGCATCCATAGGCAAGTAGTATTTATTTCCTTAATAGTAATCTGTACTGGAATAGTTAAATTCTACTCATTTATTTGAAGTTTTTTTGAAGTCTCTTTCTATTTTTGTGGGCTAAGATCGCGCATAGTACGATCCAACGAGCGCCAAAGGCACAAGGCATCTTGGAGGGGTCCGGGGGCATGCTGCCCCGGGAAACTTTGAATTTTCGAACTTCTGAGATCGTCGGAAATGCGTTCATATCTATCAGTCCAAACAAAATTTTGTCAATTTTTTTATCGTCAATTTCTGTTAACTCTCTTCGACAAAATTATTGATAGGGATGAAGCGCACCCAGTTCTATGGCTCTGTGGTCCCAAACACTCTACTCGCGTTTCACAAAGCCTCCTTCGTGTACTCATTCGCGATTGAAATAAAAATCATGATCAGTGTTTTCATTTCTTAGATCAATCTAAGTCCCTAAGTCCTAAGTCCTAAGTCCTAAACAATAACAAAGTTTTAGCTGACCATTTCTTTAGTCGGGTGTTTTTAAAGAGCTAACTCCAGCCTCCTCGGATTGCTTGCGGACAAAGAGCTCAACCACTTGGTCTAGGTCAACACCAGCTGCATAATGTATACAATGCAGTGGAATCCCGTTAGTTATTACCAAGTGACTCGGTACCAAAAAAAATGTTCTTTATTGCGGGGTCTTCGTTATTGCGAAGACCAAGATATAACGAAATATCCGGTTAACAGCAAAAAATATTTGTTATAGCGCCGCTATTAAAATTTTAATAAACAATAACTAACGAAAAACTTAATCTGTGTCTGTGACACGCTGTCAATAAAGACATCAAACTCAAAGCACTTTGAATTGATAAAGCAAGCTGCAAACATTTTCTACCCAAACCTGTCGTTTTTGCTGACTGCTGCAAGTGATCAGACAAAATATTTGTTATAGTGGAATAAATTGTGCGTTTGGACCGTCAAGCCTGCTCGTTGGTGAATTTCGTTATTGCTGGAGTTCTCAGTTTATATAGCGGGATTCGTTTCCACATATTTTACTGTAATTCTACCGGGCTTTCAGATTTTGTTCGATATAATAGGGCCTTTGTTAAGCGGGGCTCGTTATAATGGGGTTCCACAGCATATGGAGGAAAGCCAAGCAAGAAAGCCTCTCTTGACCCATGCTGGTTCTAGCATACCGTTTGGAGGCGCATTAGTGCACTTTTTCTTTTTATTCTTTACCTTTAAATTTCTTTTATTTTCTTTTTTGCCGTTCTTAGTCATTCTGAGCGGAACTTTTCGGACAGCGGGGAAGGTGGGGTGCACATGCATCACCACGTGCATCAAGTTTCTAATCCAAATATATGATACATAATACACAAGACCAACAAAAAGAAAAAAAACCCCAAGATGTCTATAAACTCTTTCATCCCTTCGGGTGCCTTAAAGACGAGTTGTTAATCAAATTCTCAAAGTTTATGCAAAATATGTTACTGTTGTTAGCTTAGGAGAATTTCGTAATTTTTTCTTTCAGAATTGAAGGGTTGATCAAAATTTCGATTCTAAAACTAATTAGTTTATTTTATTCTTTTACTGTAAAGATAACTTACATGTTGGAATTCCACCATGTTCAACCCTCTCCCTCCAACCCTGACTGTTGCTTTCAATAAAAATCAAGCCAAAATATTTTCTGTCCTTAACTCTTAAGGGACCGATCATTTATTACGTCGCAGGATGAGGGGGTGGTTTTCTAGTGTATGGAAATTGTATCCTTCTCCATAAATGTAAACGAAACTATGAGTATTTTTCCAAAAGGTCAGGACTGTCTACAAGTGCCTAGTAGTGCTTGGTTGCATAGTATTCAACATGGCGTCTTCAATAGCTAGTGAAGGTGCAGAACAAAAGGAGATGTCTGTCACCCAACTCTTGGGAAACACAAGTGGGAGAAAAATGTACCCGGACCCCCCGCCCTAGTATTGTGAATTAAAATATACCCCATATTTCGAGTGATTTTGAAAATTGTTCGGTTTTTGTTCGGGTATATACCCCCCCCCCCCCCCTCACAACTCCTGT
>JAOBRD020605294.1:0-32824 GCA_027575215.2 Hydrozoanthus sils
GCTAACGTAATTATTCACCTCAGTGTCGGTGAAAGCCAAGTACATTCACCTCCACTTCGGTGAATAATTACTCACTAGTCACCTCCACTTCGGGGAATAATTGTTAACTATTAGTTGATTTTGAGCCGGTAGTCAAAGTGGCGTCGCGTTACCCGCTAGTTACAGACGAGGAAATGATTGCTTTAATCGAAGAACCATTCGAGAAAACATGAAGAAGACAACAAGATTTTGCTTTTTGGTTTTAATGGTTAGGATCAAATTTTTCCTTCAAAATGTGCTTAAAGTCCACGACATTTATGTTCTTCAAATAACTCCGAAGAATGTAAACGAAACTTTAATGTTCACAAAGCGCACGTGCTAGAAATAGAAAAAACTTGAATTTTATTTTCTTTGAAAAATGAAGTGCATCTCTATCTTCTGGTAAATACTAAAACAACTATCCACCGCTATTCACCTCCCCTTCTGTGGATAGTTGTTATAAACTAAAGCTGTTTATCCGAAAAAGTGAAACACCACAATGACTAATGAATAGTGAGGTTAACCCGTCTTTATTCTGACAATGTATGTCTACAATTGTTTTCAAACACATGAGATCCTTTGTCTGTCTCCACATCCCATGCCCAACTCGACAAAAAAGATAAAGGGCCTTAACTCCTCAACTTTAAAACCAAAGGAAATGTATTTTGTAATGAAACAAGAGTATTAACTCAGTTTTTTCAGTGCTAACTTTTCCCCTCTATCACCCTTTAGATTTTTTTTTCAAAATGTCTTGCTTGGTGGATTGTATCATGGTAGCAACTTTCTTTCGGTGAATTTCCAGGTTGCCACACTCACTGAAAAAGACAAAAAAGTAAACCTTTAACATTTTACCCGAAACAGACCAACTTTCAAATTGCTTGCCCTCTTTCGGATTGAAATGATAAAGAAGTACTGGCATTGGAAAGGTGATAATTATCTTTTTAAATTTATCTTGAAAACTGGGACAACGATTCCCTTTCTTATTTCGTCCAGAAAAGGACAAAAACTCGCTATTTAATTACAACTTCCCTTTTTGAATTGATCTTGAAAGCCTCGGCAATTCTCTTGAAAGGGACAATAACTTGGACCCGGCCTCTCTAAATTTATCTTGAAAGGCGCGATAATCCCTTTTATCTAAGTACATAATTAACTACATATGTGACAAACAACTTAAACTAAATAGAATGTCAGCATAAATCACTTTTCCAACCAACCTGTAATAAAGACCTTTAGTCAGCATGGTCGTACAAAAATAAGTACTGACCATGTTGATCTCTTTCTATTACGTTTTGAAAGTTATGTTTTGAAAACCCTCATGTGAGAAAAGTAAGTATAGTTTGTTTCTACAAATACTTTCAAACAAAAAAAGGAATTTCTAAATGTCAAGTATATCACTAAGTATATAGGTAATCGCATTGGGTAGAGTAAAATTTAGGACTAGAGAAATTAATCCTAAATTATACGAGGAACCATGCAATTATATACTTATACATGTATCGAGGGCAAGATTCGCGGTACTGACACGAGAAAGCGTTGCTTAACTAATTTATTTGTACCGAGGTTTTTTGAGTTTAAAAACCTTTGCAATCTCTGAAAACATTCCAAAAATCTCCGGAAACGGTTTAAAACTTTTTAAGGCGTTTTTGCGATTCTCAAAAAAAAATCGAAAATTCTTCAGATATTCGGAAAAGTTTGGAAATCTTCGTAGATTTTCGGAAATTTTCGACAACGGCTAGAAAACATTCTGAGGCATTTCTATATAAGACTTCTTAAACATTCTCGGAAAATCTTCGGAAGTATACCAGGCCCGATTCGGGCGCCGAATTACTTTGCCCTGTCGATATTCAACCAAATTGAAGTAATTTTGCCCTATACGTTATAAGTACATCATAGCAAAATAAAATGATAGGAAATAACGCATGTGACTACTTACGCGATCGTTCTTGCAAGTTTGATCAAGAAGTTCATCCAAGTTCTTGGTCAGATCAGAAAAGTTTTCAAGATGGAAAACGTTGCTTTTCTTGTGATCAGCAATTTCTTCCAACTCAGACACAGACACATCCTTTCCAATACCAATAGCAAACAGCGAAACGGACTTGTCCTGAAGAAATTAACATGAAACAAGTTGAAAGCTGAAAAAGGTTCTTTCCATTTGTAAATGTTACACAGAAGACGTCATTAGATAACAAGAATACTATTATTAATAATAAAAATAACTATAACAATAGTAAATATGTTTTTTTTACCTGCATGTATTCATTATTGCTTAAATTTTTGGGTTATCCCTGCCCAGGTTAAAACTGACCAGTCGTTGAACAACCCATCCCTGAGGGATGCGGGTTAATTTTCACTAAGCACTCAACTTTAGGAGCACTTTCCTTGTAACTCATAATACTTTCTTTGTATCTAAGCATTTTGAGCTTACCGTCAAAGGCTTCACGACTTCAGGGTACGGTTTAGACTTTGAGTTTGTATTACCATCAGTAAGTACCAGTAATACGTTTGGATATTTTTCGTTCGGCCGATCCACGTTTTCATTGAAGAATTTGCTGGCAGCCATTTCGAGAGCAAGATCCGTACGCGTTCCGCCACCCCAATACCTGAACGCCTGAGCTGTTTTCTGTAGCTCCTTTTTATCAAAATAATCGGGATCATCTATTTTGTTTATTAATAAAGGTTTGGTCGAGTATGACAGCATTCCAACACGAGTGAGATCTTTACCAATGTCGTACTGTTCCAGTAGGTTTACCAAGAAATCTCGGACCAGCTTGAATTGATCTTTACCTATGCTGGTTGACATGTCGATAGCAATCCCCAGGTCATAGTACTTTTTATGGCAAGGTGATGGACCTAATAACAATAATAATAATAATAATAATAATAATAATAATAATAATAATAATTAGTTCATTTAATTTTGTATCTAATTCAGGTGACCCACGTTAATAAACCTTCGATTTCTTTTGGGCTTCCTGCAGTTTCGTTTCTTTTATCTATTTTGTATGTCAAGTGTTTGTGAAATCAATAAACTGGACTGAACCAAACTGAACTGAGCTCAACACTGCTTCGCACCACTGAGAAACGATCAAAATGCTCATCTAAAAATTCTCGAGTGTAAAATACGAAGTTCTAGGTTTTGTAGTATATCATCTAAAACTTTTTAGTTATTAACGTTCTTAAGAATGAAAACGATAAGAAAAAACAACGTTTCGACCTCTCCCAGTTCATTTTCAAATGAGAAAAAAGTTTCTGTCGAATATACATGCCGACACCTTAAACCAACGCATTGAAGAAGACAAATGCTCCGAGATTGGACATTAACTAAAAGGACATGGTATGAGCACAACATTTCCGTGAGCAAACAGTGCAACCCTGTTCGCGCAAAACTCTTTAGGTAAAAATTTTAATTGTTGTCTCCAGTTTTTCTTCGTTTAAGTTCTTTCATTGTTTTATTGTTCGAGCCTTAATCAAATCATAGATAAAACTTTCAAAATAAACGTTTCATTGTTTTAGAATCTAAGCATATTTTAACTGCCCGATATTTATTCTAATGACTATGTATGCTCTTTTTAACTCATTTGAAAATGGCTCGGAGAGTTCGAAAGGTCGTTATTTCTTATCGTTTTCATTTTGAATAATTTTTTGTAGATTTACTGAAACATACATAGCTCTGGGTTGCATTCCCCACTTTCTTTAGCTGGTCCCTGATCCTTGCAGTCTTTTCCCCCATTGGCGGGAGAGGGGTTGGTGCAGGTCCTGTAACGAGTGTGGGTCCCAGTCCCACAGGTGGCAGTACATGGGCTCCAATTGCTCCATTTGGTGTATTTGCCATCTCTTTTGCAAGCTACACACAAAGACGATTGAACAAATTAACTGATCATGTTACAAGAACTTGAATAATAAATTGTAAATTTGTTGTTTAAAGGCTGGTAAACTTTAACCCTGGTTACGCCGAAAACAGGAGTCCATTACTAGGAGTGTTCCATTTTCATATTGGGTCTATACGACGGCGTTTACTCGTTTTGCGATAAAAATAGATCAACGGTTATAAATTCAGCGCAAACATTTAACCAATCATAGAACGTCCTGCGACTCACCATGACAACGTTGGGCTCTGATGCGAGAACAGTCAATTAGTTTCGCGGGAAATTTGAATCTAAAAATAAATCAAAACGCCGTCGTATAACATAATACCAAGAGGAACACTCCTAGTAATGGACTCCTGGCCGAAAATCAAGCAATAACCATGTGTGGCGGAAGCATAAAATTATTGGGGGGACACAGTGCGGAAATTGTAACAGTTCGTTATAAAATCTGAGATTCCTATTCAAAAGTTGCTGTTGTTAGCCAGTTCCGCCGCCCATGATAACTTCTTCTCTAAAAAAGATTTACAGTTCTTATAAATACTATTTAGGTTCTCTACGGAAAGAAAACTTGTCAACTCCAAAACTACAGCTCAATTCGATCTCTGTAGGGTTAGAAACAAGAAAGTAGGTTAGAAATTTACTTCTGGGTTAGTGATAATCGGTCTTTGAACAACTGGTCCCTGGTAATGATCAACTCTGGGTTAGTGATAATCGGCCTTTGAACAACTGGGCCCTGGTAATGATCAACCCTGGGTTAGTGATAATCGGCCTTTGAACAACTGGTCCCTGGTAATAATCAACCCTGGATTAGTGATAATCGGCCTTTAAACAACTGATCCCTGGTAATAATCAACCCTGGGTTAGTGATAATCGGCCTTTGAACAACTAGACCCTGGTAATGATCAACCCTGGGTTAGTGATAATCGGCCTTCGGCCTTTGAACAGCTAGACCCTGGTAATGATCAACCCTGGGTTAGTGATAATCGGCCTTCGGCCTTTGAACAACTAGACCCTGGTAATGATCAACCCTGGGTTAGTGATAATCGGCCTTTGAACATCTTGGCCAAGGTCCACGAGTTATGTCACAACTCCTCAATCTACCTTCGATTTATTGTGAATCACCGGATTGAATAATCATTATTTTTAAGGCTATACACAGACTCGAACCAAATCCTACATTTAAAGCATAATTCTAATTACAGTCTCAGATCAAATAACAAGTTTAGAACTGCTTTCGCCCCCTAAATGAAAAACTCTTTCTACGCTGGGTGACAGTGCATCGATTAGAAATACTCGTAATTATTTTTCATATGCTTTAGTTTTCAGTGGTTTTAAGCATTTATTATTATCGTAATATTAGTTCTTAGCTTGTACTTGATACAGTTTTATCGAGTTATGTTAAGACGCTAGTAATGAATGTTATAATTATAATTATTATCCATATTTTTATGATTATTATTACTATTATCATTATTATTGTTATTATGTATTATAAAATATATTCAGTAAAACACGCGCTCTGATTGGCCGAGGACCATTTTCTAAATCTGGATAGAAATCACGAATAACGTCACCAGTTGATATTATTAACAAAAGCTTTAAAAGATATTTTCGGTGTTCCTTGCCCTGTTGGAAACTTTTGGGATTGTTGGGAGAGCACTGGAGAATATTTTGAATCACTCGCTTTCAGCT
Organism: Hydrozoanthus sils; assembly: GCA_027575215.2. Lineage (NCBI taxonomy): Eukaryota > Metazoa > Cnidaria > Anthozoa > Zoantharia > Hydrozoanthidae > Hydrozoanthus > Hydrozoanthus sils. The sequence continues at coordinate 5,577 of JAOBRD020605294.1, forward strand.
CGTGATCCAAACCTTTTCTCGCGTTCTTCCAACAATCCCGCGTTTTTCTAAGAGTATGCATGGAAACGCGGAAATATCTTCTAAATCAGATGTATGAGAGGTTCGGGAATTCCGTTTAAGTCACGTGAGCTCGCGGAAGATTTCGCTTTCTCTGTAGCAGAACTACTGTGTTCGTAATCTTAGCCCTGAATTTGAGATCGAATTTCCTTTCCCAAAAGTTTATTTTCCAATTTAAATTATAACTATAAGCAGCCCATATCAGTATAAATAGCTCTTTACATTTTCAAAATATTTCCTTTTTTACTGTAAACATCGATTTATAATTTTTACTAATATATAGTTTTTATTGTTCTTGATCATTGAAATAAAGTTGCTAGTTATCATTATTATTAATGTTGATTTAATCATCATACATCAAATACTAACATTGTGAGTTTGAATCAACCGTTACGAAACCCCCTGGCTATATATATTTCAGCCAATTGAAACGAACACAAAAACAATTTTCCCACTTTCAGTAAAACAGTTCCATCAAACACAAAATATTTTCTCTTATTAATTACCTCCTGCGTCACATTCTTTGGTTTCGGAAGCTGCTCCTAACTCACTGCAGTCTTTTCCTCTACCAACAGGGGGTGGGTTAGTACAGGATCGCTCCCGTTTCTGTACACCCTTACCGCAGGTGACAGAGCATTTGCTCCACGGGGTCCACTTGGTATAACCACCGTCTTTGGGACATACATCCTACAAAAATATTTGAGATTTGCTTATTTGAGGTATAAAGATAAAGGTGATGTGCATATTTGTAGTGCCCTTTCCATGTGAATATGCCAAAGGCGCTTTACGATGATCAGTTTACCCCCAGCGGCAGGAAACATATAAATATATCAAAGCGGCCCATGTATGCTGGTACCCATTTTGTGACCCCGAAAGGATAGAAAGCTCAATGAACGTAGACAGGAAAGGTCACCCATATATTCAACCCTAGACCAGGCCGGGGATCGAACCGGAGACCTGAGGACTAGGTACATTTTCTTGAAATACTTAAATTTGTTTCAGAAATTAAAAGCTTGTGGCTCACTAGATTTATGTTTATACTTTCTTTAAAAAAGAAAATTGAAAGTATACGATTCGGAAGCTGTTTTGTTGCGTATTTTCTATGGATTTTAAGTAAGATTCTTATACGAGAGCCTAAATGTTTGTTCAACTATTGCGTACTTTATTCTATTGAAGACAGTGCAAAGGAAGGGTTGAGGGCTTTTGAAGCCCCTTTCATCTGTCCAAATAAAAAAAATTCTTGGAATAAACACAACAAGTGATTGTTACCTTCAATTATCAACTAGTCCCGATTCTAAAGACATTATTTGACACATAGCAACAGATATCTTTCTATTAATTAAACAACTAACGACTTGTGAAAAAGTAACAACACTCAAAATTTCTTCGCCACTTCCAAACACTGCGACTACTGTGGTCATGTCAGGATTCTTACATTGGTACATTTCTTTGTCTCTGAAGCAGGTCCCAGTCCGGAGCAATCCTTTCCATCCCCGACGGGGGTTTGGTTGGTACATGTTCGTGTTCGTTTCTGAACTCCATCCCCGCAGGTAACTGAACATTTACTCCAGGGGGTCCATTTAGTGTAGCCACCATCTTTGGAGCATACGGGCTTAAAAAAAAATCACCATAATTGTAAGAAGAAAATTTGTAAACAATTTGTTATTATTGATAATCAACAACGAAAACTATTTTTACGGATAGGTACAAGGGAAATGCAAACAGTTCGTTGCTGGTATAATTCTAGTCTACTAAATGAAAGATAACAAGAAATAGTATCCCAAGGAAAAAATCTTATTGGCAAATTTTACAAAATGTTTGTAAGAAAGTGTTAACACGCCTTTTTTTTATATGAAAACCAGTAAATTTAGATGAGGCCAATTGTTTTTAATTTTCTTGGCGATTTAAGCCTCCAAATGTTCACAAATTCTTCTAATTTCTATATGTGATTTAAATCTAATAAAAATTAATGTATGTACTGCAATACATACATGTACACTGTAAGGAACTAAATTCAGGGCAAGTAAACGTGTACAGCGTATAAATTGAGGCTATGACTGATTAACTAGGAAAAAACTGCAATTTATATTTTGTTCTTTCTGTATTGTGAAGTCAAAGATCAAAACTGGAAAAAGTTGATCAGTTTACCCACAGCGGACCAGAAACATATATAGGCGCCTCAGGCAGCCGCTTCAAAGCGGTCCATATGTGTTGGTACTCATTTTACCGACCCCGGAAGAATGGAAAGCCGAGTGGTCTTTAGCGGGAAAGAAGGTTGCCTAAATATTCAACCCTCGACCAGGCCGGGAATCGAACCAGGGATCTCAGGATTGGGAGGCAGAGATCTTACTAGTGCGCCAATCCCTCCGCTCTAAAAAAGAAGCAGGGAAATGTCCTTCCGCTAAAAGACATTTTACGACTCGGACAAAATTATAAACACTAGTTTCTCCTTCGCCATTTCAAAAACCCGTAACAAATTACTAAATATCAGGTAAAACTTGAATTAAAAAAAACACTACCTTTACTCAATTCACTTCAGGGCCTACACGCATGTGCAAAACCTGCTTCACCCGTACAATGCAAGTTACAGAAGCAACCGTGGACGGCTATTTCGTCCTGTTAGGGCTCATCAGCACGTTACAGGTTTTCAGCTACAGGCAAAGAGGTGCATGCAAAGCCGATTTCAGAGAATTGCTTTAAGGCGTGTAGGTCCTGGCCAAACCATGGAGTTGAGTTCGAGTGTTTTTTTAAATATTTTCAAGTTTTACTTTTTAAATTTCAGGAAAGTTACAGGTGGACAAACTTCAAAAGAAAACCTACTTTAGTACATTTCTTTGTTTCGGAAGCAGGTCCAAGTCCCTTGCAGTCTTTTCCACCTCCGACGGGGGGTGGGTTGGTACAAGTTCGCGATCGCTTCTGGACTCCATCCCCGCAGGTAACTGAACATTTACTCCAGGGGGTCCAGTTAGTGTAGCCACCATCTTTTGGGCATACAGACTGAATGGAAAAGTCAGATAAAATTTTTAAGCATATGATTATAGTTGATGAGTAAACTTTGTTCAAACTCCTTATGCTGTACGTAAAGCAAACTAATCTTTTGTAAATTCAAACCATTAGTTGCTGGTATAACTCTATAGTCTGCTAAATGAAAAAAAAAAGAAAAAAATTATCTAAGGAAAAAATCTTAATATTCTTGCCCTAAGCAAACATTCAAATCTTATCATAAACTGATCACTCGTACTAGTTTTAATTTTTTTTCTAGTCTTTGAGATTTTCAGGACATTGTGGTCTTAAGTTAAAGTTTGTCAAAGGAATGACTACGATTTGATGAGCTTTTACTCCAGTATTCTGGACAGTGGAATGTGCATTGAAGTTGAAATATACATAAATATAAAGCACCTTTTTTCACCTTCCAACACACATATAGCATCTTTTTTCACCTTCCAACACACCTTCAAACACATTCTTCCGAAAAAATTGTATTTCTCTTCCTCGCCAAATGTATATATTTATTTGAAATGGACATTTTATTACAACAAAATGTATCGCCAATTTAAAAAAAGCAACTATTTAATAAGTTAATATCATTAAAATCGCTAAAAATACTTTTTAAAAGTGTTAGAGGCTGACTTGTGAGGCAGGCAATTAATTTTAGCTAGATGTCTTACTTTAGTGCATTTCTTTGTCTCGGAAGCAGGTCCAAGTTCCTTGCAGTCCTTTCCACCTCCGACGGGGGATGGGTTGGTACATGTTCGCGATCGTTTCTGGACTCCTTCCCCGCAGGTAACTGAACATTTACTCCAGGGTGTCCAGTTAGTGTAGCCACCATCTTTTGGACATACAGACTGAATGGAAAACAAAGTTTTTCTGATTGTCAGATAAAATATTTAAGCAATTGATTATAGCTGATGAGTAAACTTTGTTCAAACTCCTTATGCTGTAAAGCAAATTTATCAATTGTCAAACAATTAGTTGCTGGTGTAACTCTATAGTCTGCTAAATGAAATAAAAATAAAAAATATGATTATTAAGGAAAAAATCACCCGTACTAGCTTTGTTTTTTTCTAGTCTTTCAGATTTTCAGGACATTGTGGTCTTATAGTAAAGATTATTAAAAGAGTGACTGTGATTTCATGAGCTGATTGGTCCAGTATTCTGGTCAGTAAAATGTACACCTTAATGCAGGAAAGTGTATGTGTCAAAATGATTTAAGAAGAGTAAAACAAGAGGAAAAATATTAAGAAAAAAAAGGGAAAAGATTATTTTAGTTTACAAGCTCAACTAAATTTTTGATCTCAAAGAAGAAAATTCAAGAACTTACTGAATGACGTTGAAAATGATCCTTAGAATAAGGTTTAAGTGCACTTTAGGAAATTTTGACGATGACAACAACATCACGTGAGTGTGCTCTCTGACATTTTCAGTGTAACAAAAATTTCATTGTCATGTTTTACAATAGCACAGTTTCTAAGTTAAACCATGTCGTTTATTCCTACAAAAACTAAACTAGCTTTTAGTAAATATCAGCTGAGGGAAGTTCTAGGCAGGCAATTAATTTTAGCAAGATATCTTACTTTGGTACATTTCTTTGTCTCGGAAGCAGGTCCCAGTCCGGAGCAGTCTTTTCCATTCCCGACGGGGGGTGGGTTGGTACATGTTCGTGTTCGTTTCTGGACTCCATCCCCGCAGGTAACTGAACATTTACTCCAGGGTGTCCAGTTAGTGTAGCCGCCATCTTTTGGACATGCAGGCTGAATTAAAAACGATTCTTTTGTTGTTAGATTGAAAATTGTAGACAAATGGTTATGGTTGATGAGTAAACAAAGTTTAACAATTGACACTGTAAAGTAAGTAAATCTTTTTGTAAACAATAGATTGCTTGCATGACTCCCGTCTGCTAAATGAAAGGGAACAAGACATATGAGTATGCAAGGAAAAAAAATCTAATTTTCATATTTATAACAAAACAAAAAAAGAACTCTAGGAAGTTTCAACGAAGACCCTAACATCACGTGAGTGTAAACATACTTTTCATTTTCACGTTTTTTCTGACATTTTCAATGGAAAAAACTTTTCATTCTCATGCTTGTTTTTTTATTTCAACTGTGTAGATTTTGAGGAAACAAAGCATATGAGAATGCAAGGAAAAATCTAATTTTCATATTTAGAAAAAAACAAAAAAAAATACTCTAGGAAGTTTTAACGAAGACACAACATCACGTGGGTATACTCTCTGACATGTTCAATGAAACAAACTTTTCATTTTCCTGTTTTACAATACAACAGTTTTAAAATAAACTGTCTAGTTTTAAGGTTATCAGATTGTATTTATATTCCAGTACAAACTAAACTAACACTTACTGTTCACAAAATAGTAATGGCTTAGGCAAATGATACCAACATATACTCTCTTCGCCATTTTGAAAAAACTACTTAGTATATACAAAGGGAAATTTTCAGTTCAACATCTTACCTTGGTACATTTCTTTGTCTCTGACGCAGGTCCCAGTCCCTTACAGTCTTTTCCACCCCCAACGGGGGGAGGGTTTGTACATGTTCGGGTTCGTTTCTGTTCTCCAACGCCGCAGGTAACAGAACATTTACTCCAGGGGGTCCAGTTAGTGTAACCGCCATCTTTTGGACATGCGGGCTGAATGGAGAACAAATTATCATGAATTTTAGATAAAAAAAATTGTCAATTGTCAGTGATCGGAATTGAAGAGTAAACAACCTCCTAATAGCTTGTGTATTAAATGAGTCAATAAATAATTCTCAACAAAATTTTGAGTACTGCACTCTGGTCTGCTGAGTGTGAAGTCAAGAAAGAAATCTTTTGATAGAGTCTTGCTTTGGCACATCGTGGTAGAGTGTACATTGTGTTCTATACATTCATCGGAAGACATCATCATTCATCGGTTCACACTAAGAATGATGAATAAACTTTCATGACTTTTCCATGATCAAATACCCTTTTGATGACCCAGAAATATCGCGAAATCAAAGAATCCATTTCAACAGAACAGGCTACCAACACTTCAATTTAACTTCAAATGCCGATTCAGGGTTCACACTGAGAATAATGAATGAAATTCCGCGACTTTTCCATGACCTTAGAAATTACTATTAAATTCCATGACTTTTCATTACCGTGTGAACCCTCCAAAAGCTTGTTAACGAAGACAGCAAGACAAGAAACTACAAGAATCTTGGGAAAGAAGACCAACGGCTAGAAGGAAGAAATCGTCTTTTTTCGTTGCAAGTCTAATAGTTCTTGTATTGAGCTGATCATACTTGAATTTTTTTCACGTTTTTACGAGGTTCCGATTCCTTCAAGCTTTCCATAACTATGTGGTCTTACAACTAAAATTTGTTAAAATTAACGTCGTTTAGCTGAACATTTACTCCATAGGGTCCAGTTAGTGTACCCACCATCTTTTGGACATACGGGCTGAAAAACCCGAACTGTCTCAGTTTTTTGATAACACTGATTAGGATTAATAAGGAAACAACTCAATTGATGTAGTTTTAAGGTTAATGTTATCTGACTGTGGTAGTTACTAAACCAGCACTCACTAGTTAGGAACAACTAAACACTTTACAAAACAATACAATCAATGCAATGCAAAGCATCAATACAGTACAATACAATACAAAACAATACAGTACAATACGATACAATCTAAGTAATAGCGACAGATATGGCAGCAGAGTTCTTCAAGATGAGGGACGATTTTAAGCTTAGGCAGAAATACCTCCCGAAGTTTACGTTTTATTAGACACCGGTGGAAAGCAGCTAGGGATGGAGGCGAAGATAAAGGCGAGGACGCAAGGTACTTTGAAAATATCTGAACTCAACAAATTAAAGAGTAGAGTAGCATAGAACAAAAATAATCAGACAAAACTGCATGGAACACTCTTGTTTTCTTCAAAAACTGCACCTAACTATAAGTTATACACAGGCGATATTGTAGAAGACATCTTACTTTGGTACATTTCTTTGTCTCGGAAGCAGGTCCAAGTCCCTTGCAGTCCTTTCTACCCCCGACGGGGGATGGGTTGGTACATGTTCGCGATCGTTTCTGAACTCCATCCCCGCAGGTAACTGAACATTTACTCCAGGGTGTCCAGTTAGTGTAGCCACCATCTTTTGGACATACAGACTAAAAATAGCAAATTGTTTTGATTAGATAGAAATTTTTGAACAAGCAACCATAAAAAACTTTTAAACATTTTGTGCTGATCGAGAAGTGGACGGTAAGTAATTAAATAATTGATTATTACTTTTACACTTTAATAAAACGAAGAAATTTTTATTACTAAAATTTTCATAGGAGGTAGTATGATTTCAAAATGTTTTTACAGACGAAAATCCAAACACAGAAACAAGAGCTCTAAAACGACGGATTGAATGTAACTTGGTAAAGAAATAAAATCTATCGAATAGTAGCTTAGGCTAATGTAGAAGTTTGAAACTTGGTGTTGTAAAGAATGAAGAAAAGCGCTTCTTGTTGTGATAAACATTTTCTGAGTCACTGACGGGAATCGAACCTGCAGTACTTTGATTAACGGTCAGAAGCTCTAACCCACTGGGCTACAGAGACTGTGAAGCTTTGAAACCAGCTCCATAATCCATTGTTAAAAAGGAACGCGAAATAGCAAGACCAACAATCTTTTTTCTGCCCTTCTTTAAAAAAAGGTTGTTCAGTAACGCTGAACTCGCTATATTTAACACTTATTCTACTTCATTTGAGGTGGAATTTGGCAGAATTTCTACTGAGTGCCGAAGGCGCATAAGCCACTATCTACCGACATTGAAGTAGAATATGTGTTTTAGTATATACCAGCGAAGCAAAGTTCTGGTATATGGAATTTCCTTTCTAGAAAACGAAAGATTCTTAAGAAAAGAAAAAAACTTTTATCTCTTGAATCACTGAGCGTGGCGAGACTCACGCGTGAGCAGCCAAGCATACAACAAACATGTTTTGACAGTTTGTCAGCGACAAAATGTCGTAAATGGCGTAAAACAGAATTATTTTAGGCTGGTTTTAAATATCCCGTATTTTTAAAGCAAACTTTTTCAATATCACGATCCGAAACTGTCGCGAAGCGACTACTTCGTCCGCCATTTTGTTTCGGTCTCATTATTTACTGTTTCGGAGGTAAATATTGTCTCACATCTTCTATTTCTAAACCAATCAAATCCCGCGTAGCCGAGCTAGTATATACTAGTAGCGTTTAGCCAATCTCCGCTGGTTATTAGAAAGGCTGGCACTGGAACAACTGGGCAGTTGCCAGCGATATGGGAAGATTTGCCCAATGTTATTAAAAGGATGGGTAAAACAGGGGGCCAGCTGGAGATCGAGACTACCCCAGGACAGAGGCAAATGGAGGAATCTTGTCGACGGCCTATATCCAAGTGGGGGTGATAGGCGATAAGAACAAGAAAGTAGGTAAAAGTAAACTTTGTTTTATCTAGCAATTTAATAAAGATATAAACCAACCTTAGTGCACTCTTTCGTTTCACTGGCCGGGCCAAGGTCTTTGCAGTCTTTTCCAGCTCCATAAGGTTTGGGGTTTGTACAAGTACGTGATCGGCTCTGCACACCTTTACCACAGGTAACACTGCACTCAGACCACTTGGTCCACTTGGTGTAGCCACCATCTATGAGAAAAGGTATAAAATAGTCACGAAATGGTTTTATTGAGACCAGTCACTCCACATGGTGAAGCCACCATCTATTAGAGCAATCATACTAGTTGCAAAATGGTCCTAATTAGACTACTCGCATCATTGCTTAACATCTATGAGAACAACTTAACTAGTCACAAAATGACACTTGTGACACCACCATCTATGAACGCAATTTTACTAGTCACAACATTGTTTGGTTTAGACATTCTTGTGAATTTACATTTTTTCGGTGCTCACCTATCTTGATATGGTAAATATAGTTTTCATTCTGCTGTCCCATACATTCTTCTGGAGCACTCTTGTCACATCCTGTCAACAGGGGATTGGCAAGCTTTTGGAAGCACATGTTAGTTGCCCCATACATTTTGTGCCTAACTAGCTCATCGGGTCCAGCCCAGCACTCTCCATAGAACTGAAGACCAAACATTGTGTATCCTTTTTTCCTCGCGGCTTCGGCACATCGGCAGGCCAAGCTGTAGAGAAGTAATGAAAAATAAGATAATCTATGCACGTCCAATATCGTCCACTGAAATGCTTTAAAAGTTACCCAACGCTCTAAATATGTATACAATTTATGTTAGAACAGTTGGCAAGAACGATCTTGCCTGGTTCTCTGAGGTTTCAAAATTACCCAACACTCTAAATACGCATACAATTTATGTTGGAACAGTTGGCAAGAACGATCTCGCCTGGTTCTCCGAGATTTAAAAACTACCCAACGCTCTAAACATGCATACAATTTATGTTGGAACAGTTGGCAACAACGTTCTTGCCTGGTTCTCTGAAATTTCAAAATTACCCGACGCTCTAAATATGCATACAATTTATGTTGGAACAGTTGGCAGGAACGATCTCGCCTGGTTCTCCGAGATTTAAAAACTTCCCAAGCTGTAAATATGCATACAATTTATGTTGGAACAGTCTGCAAGAACTTATCGCCTGGTTCTCCGAGATTTCATAACTTTTCACATTTTTTGTAATAAGAACATAAGACTGAAAAATATCCAATATTCAAAAACATTCTAAGGTTGAGAAGTTTTTTTGCTGGCTATGGTAACATTCAGTTCAATACAGAGTATTTGTGCTATCGGTTGGTTTGTACGAATGAAAACAAAAACTGTAATCCAATGCTAACGTTCATTTTCAAGAACATTTTAAGAACCTTTGAGGCTGAAGTTCTCAAAATCCTTAAAACAATTCTGCTGCCTGAATCCAAACATAAGACTTTTTTATGCAAAAAAGATTGTACTACATGAAATACCTGTGGATGTATTCCGGCCAATGGTACCAGTCAATTAGCTGGCCACTGTAAGCCTTCATAGTTGGGTCTCTGTCTGTGACAAGAATTTCTTTTAATGCGCGAAGTTTATTTTTCAGCTGTCTCTTATCACGGAAGCATCCAACTTTTATCCAGTCTCTCTCGCATTTAGTGTGAGCAGCGCCAGTTTCTTAAAAGAGAAAAATGATATTGGTCAATAGGGACGGAAAATACTACACCATGTAATAATCTTTGGTATCTAAATGATTGACAATTTCTACAAATTGAAAGTGGTTCCTTAATTCTCTCTCATGGTCTCCATAGTCGACGAAGAAATTTGTTTACTTATTTATCTTCACTACACTTGGGTAACAGCTTTTATAACCCGATTAAAGGACTCCGAGGACTTACACTTTAACGTCCTCATCCGAGAAGACGCGAAGGTGTAACCGTTTGCAGATGTTAAAACAAAGGCAGAACCTTCTCGTCAATTTATTACAGACCTTTAGCAACGAGGACGGTTGCATCGGCGACAATGGCTTACAAACAACACACTTCTGGTTTGATGTTTAAGATCATGCATGGCTCATTTGCTTCTTCTTTTAATTCTGAATAGCGTTTTGTGAAAAAGAAGACAGACCAAGATTTTTCATAAAGTAATTGAGGGCTGAGAGAGTTTTCTTCGGGTTGTTCGCGTGGTCACAGTAACTCCAAAATTATGCTTTTTGTGTTATAATTTTGTAATTTTAAAGACGACGGTGTGCAGGTGGCCAGCACGGTGCACTCCAATGTACAGCCATTGTATTCACTATTGTTCTCTGGCGCCGTTTTCAATGTTGCCGTTCTTGTTCGCTAAAGGTCCCTATTTTAAGGTCCGGCACCGGGAACCGAACCTTGGCCTCTCACGCAACAGACTGGCGCCTTGCCAACTGGGCTTACCAGGCGGTCACATGAAACATGAATACACAGTCTACTTACGTAGCTCAAAAAGGTCTGACTAAAAAAATGGTCTGTAAACTATTATTACTCAAATCAAGAAAAAAGCTGTACGACCTTGGCTTAGTCGGTAAGAACTGTGACTGCCAAGCGTGAAGTCGGGGGTTCGATCCCAAGCCTTGTCGCGCGCGAGGATTTAATAGGCGAGTTTCAGCTGACGTCTTTGTTTACATTCTGCTTCATTAGCATACACCTTAAATCATTGAAAGAACAGAGATAAACAACAACTGCCTTTAAAACTTGAGAATGCTCATCAAAATTGATGAGTGACTGAACTTTCGGTTCTATAAGTGTAGTTTAAAAAAAGAAATTACCACTCAAAAAAATGCGAAACAGCTGGTGCCAACAACAATAATGAGCCAAATATTCTTTGTAAAATTTCTAAATTTTTAAACATGTATTTCGGCAAGATTACTTACATATCTATCTCATATTTTCAGAGAAAGTTTGGTCTGCAGAAACATTTCATTAATCAGAAGCTTTGTTTCTGTATCTGAATTAGAAAGAAGAGTGTGTATGCTAATGAGGCAAAAAATATAAAACAAAAACTCGCCCATGCACCGTCCGTGGACAGGGTCAATAAGCCGCTGGTCCCAGCTATTGATCTTCATTAAAGAATGGTTGGCTGAATCAATCATTAAATAGATAAATAAATAAACGCTTGATTCTGCTGTGTTTGTTACCTTGCCTGTAAAGTTAAGCCGTAGCTTTGTTCATAGAAACTAAATCCTTTCTCGAGCCTCATTGGGCCGGCGCTTTTCTCCGGTTTCTATGGTGCTAAGCGGATGAGAGTCTTTGACTCCCCCTGGACAGGACACTGCTCCATCGCAGGGTTAGCCCCCAGCAGAGCTGGTACTCAATTATACAGCTGAGTCGACTGGAACAAAGTCAGGTAAAGTGTTTTGCTCAAGGACACAGCACAGTGGTCTGACCGGAGCTCGAACTCGCTACCCTAGGATTATGAGTCGAACACGCTAATCACTAGGCCACTGCGCCGCCGTTCATAGAGCTGATTTAGAACTGGTTTGATTTTCAGGAAACCTACCTTGTTCTGCTAGAAAGAGCAGATACACTGCCAGCAGGAACAAATGCCGAGCAACAATCATGTTTAGCTATTCCCTAATAACGAAATGATGAAAAAAAGTTAAAAACATGAGTATGAGTAAGATTTAGTTGGTTTTAACCTTTTTTCTTAAAGTTCTTAAATTATTTATTACCTCAGTGGCCAGACATTGCTAAATGAGGAGTAGCAGTAAAAAATTGGTCAAAATCTTTTATGGATATTAACATTTAAGTTCTAAACTGATGACGTCCAGGCTCCAAATGTGAAATTTTGAGTTAGTGAGGTTTTTTCGTCAAATCAGAAGTTGTGCAACAATTTGCAACACAATTTCTGTTCTTCTTATCGTGTAAAACAAAAAAACAACGATTTGATTTAATTGCCTTGATGAAAGTTTTCGGAACTGCAGAAAACTTGTCCCTTAAGTAGTGGGGGTCTGGAACCGAGGAACTCACGTTACATCATCCGTCCAAAGTTTGCTTTAAATTCATCCAAAGGTTATGGATTGGCAACAGATTTTTAAAAAAATGCAAATTTGCCTGTTACGTCATCAGTTTAAAACATTAAATCAATCCACAAATCGATCCATAACCACACCTGGCCGAAATATCTTGCACTCAAAGTCCAGTTTAACACGCGTAATTTACGCTCAAGCGTAGTCCCAAGAATATTTATTCCGATGAAAACAGGAACATTCCAGGACTCGGCAGCAAAGCTTTTTAACCCTCTCCCAGCAGACATTCGCTTTGAATCTGTTTTTACACGTTTTATTTCCAAAGTCAAAAATCACTTGCATATTTAAACATTTATATATTATATTTTTACCCATGTTTAAATATTTCAGATGAAGAGCCATCTTATGAAAAGCTAAAATAAAACTGTTATTATTATTATTATCAGTAGTAGTAGTATTATTATTAAAACATTAAAATATTAATAATTCGAGAACAGAGACAAAATACTTTCATCGCTTTTCCTCATTTGGCAAAGGTCTATTCACTGAAGCAATGAAATTTTATATTTGGTAGGCAACGGCAATGGAATGCAGAAAGGTGCTAATTGCAGTATTATTAAACTTATTATCTGATTGGCTAAATTTTAAAAATGGGCAATATCTTGGTAAGAAAGCTGATGTTTTTCTTTCCAGTCCGCTCATTCGTTCTTTTCCAATTTGAAACATTTCTGTTTTTAAATTTAAGAAAAATTCTATGTGTGGAACATTGAAAATAAAAAGGTTTTCTTTGCTTTTGTTTTGGAGTTCTATGATTTGCTTAAATATTATAGTATAAAAAAAACATTGCTTTGAAAGGGAATTTCAATGCTTTTTACTTTAAAACTGTATTGTATACTGGTCGATGTATTCTCAGTATGAAAATTTAAACTTTCTGGTGTGGGGAAAGCGAAATTCCATAGAACTTTGGGAGGTTCTCTCGTTCTTACACGGACCATTACATTGCGTCCAGAAAAAATGAAGCTAAACGACATATTGTCCCACTTGCTTTTTTAATTAGAATAACTACTAAACTTTCAAAATGTCTTAACGAGACATAACTTTTGATATTGTTGGTTTAATATTCACTTTGAACCTTGGTCTAGCACTAAACATATTTTCGAATGACCAAACTCATTGATTTTGAAAAAAGGCAGAACCGATGTTGTATTAGCCAGACTTAGCAAGCTGTAAATCTTTTAATACTCTTGGAAAATTGAACCCAACATGTTTAACAACCCAACTGAAGGATTACGATGGTCCACGATTTGACGTCCTTTCTTTTAAGAAGACGCGAGGCGAAACTGTTTGCAGATGTTAGAGAAAGGTCTGCACCTTAATGATCCTGAGCGAATCGAATCGGGCTGGGGACTCCCGCACGATAGACTGGCGCCTTACACCAACAAGGCTAATGAGACGTTTAATTTTTGTTTGTTACAATATACGGTCCCTTGTAGAAGGCATGATTGGGCAAAAAGAAGATTTTTTAAAAAAAATGTTGATAATCCTAGAAATGCCAGTTAAACTAGCAACGCGTGTAATTATTCTTTTGTAAAACAAGCACACAATTTATATTCGTCCAAAAGCAAATAATATTTTACAAACTAAATCCCAGAAATGTTGTACTTTTTTTATCTTTTAATAAAAACTCATAACATATTTTTAACATCCCAAGTTTAATTTTTCTGTTTTTACTGTTATATTTGAATAGCTATCAGTTCCTGCTATCTTGAATCCAAAAAAAGGTTAGTTTCTGAAATATTTTTCCTTTGCTGCTTTAAAGAATAAAACAGAACAATATATAAAAAATCGCGAAAACCGCGAAAGAACAAAGTCTTAAATTAGAAACTTTATCGTTTTTGACTGCTTTGTTACACTTGATATGATACTAGTTCTATTGTAATTAATACAGCTGACTAATCCTTATCTAGTTTCTGATATCTCTTAAGACTTGACACCACAACTATATTTTATGGATTCCTAACCCTTACCTTATGTGTTTAATGTTCCAGGGCTGGAAATAAAAAGAATAAATGTTGGGAATAGAAGTCGCCAAAAATTTCCAGGTGCTCTTCTCACCTTGGCGAACTTCGGATACTGATAGGATAATTAGAAATAACTTTTGGCTTTGAGCAGAATGATAAGATACCTAGAATAATACTATTGTCAAAAAAATTATCATAATTGGATTGCCGACTATTAGGAGCTATTTAACGACAAAACGAACACACGTTTCTGCAAGTGAAACTAAAATCTATGGAAGCAAGAGAATATTTGTACCTTATACTTGATCCTAAACCTTTGACATAGCTTCAATGGGATAAAGAGCCTAGAATAGTTAAGAATTTAGCGCTGTTTTTGGTACGGTCTAAAATGCAATGTCCAAACGGAAAAAATGTTATTTTTAAGGAAGAGTTTATGAAAATGAATGCAGTTTTGTGTTTAATGAGGAAAGAAAATTCGGCGTTTATAAGTAACACTTTCTCATGTTACAAATTGTTTTTGTTCATCGGTTTAACTACATAATTACTTTTTTCAAACAAAGCCAAAGTGTTTTTAGATTGAAAGGGTTCTCTTCAAACTAACACCTTTTATTGTATTGGCTTCTGGTGAAGCGCTTACGTTTGAAATTAAAATAAAAAAACTAAAAGAAATCTGACCGACCTTTTCTTTAAAGTGCCCATGAAGTAAAAAAAATTATTACTTGACCTTGCTAATTGAAGAATAGCGGTGAAAAACTTTTGTCCAAATCTTTTATGGTTCTCGAGATATTAACATTTAAAGTTCTCGAATGATGACGTCATGTGTAGTTCTGACAAATTTGCATTTTTTTAAATAAATCTGTTGCCAATCTATAACCTTTTGGGTAAGTTTGAGCCAAACCTTCACTGATGATCCCTCTACCTCAAGATACATCAGCAGCCCAAGTTTGGCTTAAATACATTCAAAGGTTATGGATTGGCAGCAGATTTAAATAAAATGCAAATTTGTCAGAATCATACATGACTTCATCAGTTGAGAACTTTAAATGTTAATATCTCATGAACCATAAAAGATTTTGACAAAATGTTTTCACCGCTATTCCTCAATCAGCAAGGTCTGTCCACTGAGGTAACAAAACTTTTCACTTCATGTGCACTTTAATATTTCGGGATGCATAAAATTTGTTCTTTAAGTTGTTTTGTGGCTATCGTCAAACAACATTAAAAAACAAGAACAGCAACGAAAATAATAACGATTGTGTCGTTTTTGAAACTGATTTCTTAGAAAGAATACTATTTTGCATGAAATCAATCGTTAATTTTGTTCCCATAACATAATTGCATCTTTATAAAAATCTCCTTGCAAGTTTTATTGGCAATCAAAAAATTATTTGGCTACTTTCAATTGTTACTTTTAAGTAAACGACAGTTTTTCCTTACCATTTCTACACACTACTTTTTCTTGCAATCTTAAACTTTGGCAATCTTCACGATAAAATTATTTTTGACCAACAGTGTGTCTGTTGATCCGCTATGACTTATCAACGAAACCTTGACAGCAAAGGATTAATAACGAAAAAACAATAAAAAATTTCGAAATAGTAACAATGACGATAGAAAAACAATGAAATAAATAATCAAATTTTGTGAAAAAGGATATAACCATTTTTCCACCGCTGGCTTTTAAAAAAATTATCCCACATTTAAGTTATTTGCATTCAGGGAGCTCAGGAAAGGGAGAAAAGTGCTGGTTCTATTGTATTTCACCAGCTTTAACTCTTGTTTAGTATTACATTCTTTTTTCTTGCGACTTTTACACTTAAAATTTTTGTCCAGGCACGGCATAAATTAGGGCGTTGCTAAAAAGCTAAGACAGAAACCTGAAACTAGATAAGACAAACAGGAAATCAATAGTCAGCAAACAGAAATGGTATCCTATCGATATATTAACAACAGAAATGCCGATGTTTGGGTCAATGTCTCAAATATCAAGTTAAATTAAGTCGTCATAAACGAAGGTATTCCTCGGCCGGTCAAATTAGCTTCGTTTATCACGTTCGACGTTTTCTGCTTCTTGAACTGATACAACAGTAGACGATCAAAGTTATCCAGTTGTACCTTTAGCCAATATTTACTTGAGAACTAGAAACTCAGTTTGCTTGTCCGTAAAGATCATTTGTTCTGCCTACATCTACCGCTATTTTTTCCCCGCCACAGACGACCGCGGCCTCCGATGACTCGACAACTATAAATTTTGTATTCGAGTTATGATTTCTGTTAAAGAGCAGAATACTCCAATTCAATATAAAAAGAAAAGACATGTGAAGGAAAAATGTAGAAAAAGAACTAAATGTGGCCTTAAGTGTTGGGGTTTGAACTGGCGTGGTAAATTCAAAGAAACACATTGATTTATTTTATATCTATATATATATACTGAAACCAGATAAGACATTTTATATATATATATACTGATATACTATATGGTTTCTTGAAATAGTAGGGATACCTTAGAACAGGATTATTGCCCTTCGTTTTTTCCGTTTATAAATGGAGAAAAGTAAAATGTCACCCACGCCAACCCGTCTGAGTTTGCGAAAATACCCGATTTCAAAAACCACGGTAATTCAAAAATGGAAGTCAGATCTTCCAAATTAAATAGAAATCAAGAAAAGAAAAGAGAATTTTCACCAAACCTCCAAGTTTTCGATATTAGAAAGCAAGTCGATTAAAAGAAGATAAGTCAAGACTTTTAAAAATTCATGAAAATTGAGAAAATTAAGGTAATCAAGGCGAAATTAACTTAATAAATCGTGTAAAATAAGCATGAACATGTTGCCAGTGCTCAGAAACCTCGAGCACGTTCGTGATTGTGTAAAGACTTGTTACCATAACAACACTTGTGATTAGGTCGGAACGTGTGTGATAATTAGCTATCTTTGTCCATTTAAATCAGTTTAAGTTAGTTATGGCGTTCTTAAATACGGCAATTTTGGCTTTTAATAATCGTTTTTCTTTTTCAAAATGTTTGTTATAAGTCGATCACTAAGTATGAGGCTCCTGACCCGATTAATTTTGAAAGTATTACATTTTGCCTCACATGTTCCGTTTCTGATCTTTTAAAATAAAAGTTTAAGTCAAAATTGATGCCGTGAATTTATGACGAAAATTAAAATTGAAATCTATAACCCAAAATTCTTTTGGTGATATTGTTGTTTTATACTAGATAATAGTTCGTGCTTCACAAAAGATTGGGTTAAAGAAAAATATAACGAGAAATTAAATCAAATTTTTGGCAAGATAGTTTTTTTTTATTATTGATGCCATAAAATTATATTTTGATCGCAACTTAATCTTCTTCAATGTGAAAATAATCCAGTTGATCTACTTTTGTTTCGACGATCAGTGAAATTTTAAAACATCTGTTATAAACATTTTTACCTTTTAAATTTATATTTCGATCAAACACATGGCTTAGCTTCTTTCAAAGATTTGGACCTGTCATCTTCAGTGAACTAAAAAAGATCAAACTCAAATTTTATACCTAAGCAATTTTTTTAAGGAACAATTGTCTCAATAATTTACTTTAAAAAAAAAATACATGTAAGTAAGCGTTTCAAAAATTTCTATCCAGTGTAACTATATCATCCATGTAGAGTTGTATAGATCGAAAACAGAAAAATTAATACGTAATGAATCAGTGAACCTAGAAACATTAGAAGTTGGGTAGAGACAACTCTAGGGAGAACCCACATCATCCCCAATACTCAAGGTCTTTCCATTAAAATGAATGTTCCTGAATCTTATTAGTAATATTTTCAAGAAACTCGCGTCAGCTACAATACTCAAGATTTTGATACCTAAAATGATGCTACCAAGGTTTTATTCACTAGAACCATTTTTTAATATATAAATAGATACTTAAAAGCCCCCAAAAAGAATAACAAAAATAATAAAAAAAAAGAACAAAAAGATAAAATAAAATAAACAGACACTTAAAAGTGTCGAAAAGGTGCTTCTTTGGGCTTTGGATCGTGGCAACTCGCAACGACCTAAATAAACTTTTGCCTAAACTGTAAATAATAATTTTTTTTTCTTGTTCTCTTGGAAATCTATTCTAAAAAAGCGACAAACTTCTAAATTTAGAGAATTATCTTCCTCAGTTCGTATTAAAACACTAACCGCTTGAGAAAAATTAACACACAACGAGTTGCCTGAAAGTAGTGGTAGCGTCATCATTTAACGCAGCTACAGTATATCAAACAACAAAGATCTGTCTTTAATTGCTGAGCAAATATCTTTAGTTTCCGTCAATTTGGAGTAAGACTGCATCGGTTAACCCACATTGACACATGCAAGGCTGAATATCAAACCTCTTCCAACGAATTGTAGCTATTCATACTCTGCGTATGATATGACCTTAGATTTTTCTAAGACCGAAAGACTGCATTCAGGAAGAACCCGCGATAAGCATCTGTAAGGATAGATCGGCAGACAGTCTGCTTAAAACTTTATGGTACCTAAAGTGACATGATTATCGAGTTGCTTCAAGAACCGATGCAGAGACATTTTTCAATTGCAGTTTTTTTTTTATTCTCAGACAGTTAAATAGTAACAACAGACAAAAAGATAAAGACGTAGTTCTTTATTGCGTTTACTGTAAAATACATTACCTCTAATGATTAAACTTTCACCTGATTTTTACACCTTAAAGAGACCTTACTAATTCATTTGTTCAAAAATGTTTTTCAGTGCACTCAAACTCCATTGCCCCATATTTGAATTCTTATCTTTGATGTTTATTTCTTGGCAAACGGATCTAAAGGAAAAATAATGGCAAATAAGAATATTAACGATAACATCAGCTCATAACGAAAAAAAGAAGATGATGAAGATGAACAAGAAGAAGATGATAAAGAAGAAGGTGAAAAAGGAGAAAAGAAGAAGAAGAACATGAAGAAGATATTGAAGAAGAAACGAAGAAGAAGGAACAAGAAGAAGAAGATGATGAAGAACAACAACAAGTAAAAACTGGAATAGAGGGGGGAAAACGAATAGGGGGAAAAAATGAACAAGAAGATATTAAAGAAGAAGAAGAAAAAAGAAGAAGAAGCAGAAGCAGAAGAAGAAGAAGAAGAAGAAGAAGAGGAGGAGGAGGAGGAGAAGATGTATGTATGTCTTAGTTACCATGACAACATGTAACAGGACAAAGAAAGAAACAGGTACAGAAGGAGAGAGTTAGACTTACCCTCTACCAGCCTATAAACGTAGTTTGCGTGAATATGACCCATACACTCTTCCTCGCGTGAGTCATCACAGACTGTCCATGGAACTTCAAGTTTTTCAAAGCATTTATCCGACTTTCCATACATGTTGTATCTACTCTCGTCATCTGGTCCAGCCCAGCATTCGCC
The DNA here is from genome assembly GCA_027575215.2 of Hydrozoanthus sils. Classification (NCBI taxonomy): domain Eukaryota; kingdom Metazoa; phylum Cnidaria; class Anthozoa; order Zoantharia; family Hydrozoanthidae; genus Hydrozoanthus; species Hydrozoanthus sils. The sequence goes on from JAOBRD020605294.1 coordinate 25,523, forward strand.
GTAAAACTGAAGTCCAAACATTTTGTACCCCTTTGCACGAGCTAGCTCTGCGCACCGGCAGGCAAGGCTGGAAAACCAAATAAATAAATTATCGATCATTAAGGAAGAATTACAGTTAAGATTTAGGGGGATAGTGGAAGCTTTGGAGAGGGAAAATTTTTGAGGAGAAAGACGAAACCCTTTCTCCTGACCATACGTAGATGTGCAGCTTTGGCGGGATACGGTTTTGCGTTTTTCTTTCAAATTCTACGAGTTCCCTAAACTCAGATTTCTCTTCACCAGTTAACGAAGTCACACACAGGAACACGAATTCAATGGCTCTTTAGTAAAATGGTAAGACTTGCAAGAAACAAGCAAAACTAAACAAAAACCAAACAAGATGGCGGAACCGTCCGAGTGAGTGGTCTTGGGACTAGTCAGTACACTAACAGAGGGAACCGCTGACTAACTTAACTGAAAAAATAGATCACTGGCGCTTATAAACTAATAATTGCAAAACCTACTACCTTCCTCGAATTTCACCGATAAAAACCGAAATATTCAAGTTGCTTCCTCCTTATTCAATCTACGATCGTATGATCGGATTTTTTAAATTTTAAACTTTGGACCGCAACATCTGCAAAAACATCATTTAAAAGCCGCTAGAAATTGTCTTTCGACTGTAATCCCCCCTTAACTTGAACGAACGAAAGATGTTGGAATTCACCTATCGAAACATGTTTTTGGTTCTAAGAAATGTTTTTTTCTGAGATTCATTTCAATTCTACAGATTTTGAGACCTTTTGGGCACATAAATTTGCCAAGGAACTCGCAAAACATTAAGATTTTTTGGGGGATGATAACTAATTGAGAAATTTACAAAGCTGACTACAAACTCTTTAAAATAATTTGAATGATGGTTTTTGCATGGAATTTTAAGGCAGAGATCTTTCCACTGCGCCAGCCCCTCCGCTAACATGGCTTCTTGTAATAATTTGCCTTTTCTTCCATAGGCAACAAAATTACTTTGGTACAAATTAAAGAATCTGTTTCAAAATACTCGTAAATCATTTGAAAGTTAAACCTTCACATGAACGCTTTTTTTTTATATAAAAACCAGTAAATTTGGCCAAGAACCGAAATGTTGAACTGTTCTTATTTCTCTGTGTGGTTTAATCGAATGAGAACTAAACCAAGGTATTGTAACACACGTACATTATAGGGAACTAATTTGTGTACAGCGTATATAATATGAGGCAATGACAATGATTTTAAAAAAAACACTGCGAACTACTTGTTAAGTTAAAGATCGAACTCAGTAGAGTTAAAACAAAAATATATATCAAGCCCGAGCCTCAGCTTGTTCTTAAATTGTTCATAAATTTTCGCAAATCTGAGTCTCGTTCTTCGGCCCCGCTTGGATTGCCACCTTACCGTGGAGGGGCTGTTTGCGCGTCCCAGTGACCTTTATAGCTATGTCAGTTGGAGTCTTGTACTCCTGGCAGGGTCACCCATACTGAGCAGGTCGAAAGGTAGGGACCAGACGAGGAGTATCCCACATCCTCTTGCGAGAGGTTGGTCTAGGGCTAACAGCCCTCTACCATAAAAAAAAGCTTGTTATGGAGTCATCGAAGAGAATCTTACAACAACCAGTCCTGGGAGAAGTAGCAACTTCAAGAAGAAGGTTTATGACGAGACACAGTGAAAGCCAATCGAAAGGTGTGAGGCCTAATCGAGGAGAGATTCGGAAAAGGAAGTCAAAGAGATTGGCTGGAAATGGACAGAACTGGGAAGAAAGGCTTAGAATTGGGTGAGAGGGAGGAAACTCGTCGATGGCCTATGCTGCGTAGGGAACGATGGGCATAAGTAAGTTAAGTAAGAGCCTCGTTCTTATAAAGTTGTTCTTGTGTAAAAGAGCGCGTACATAGCGTGAGTCAATACTGAAATATACCAGGTAGCAAGATAGGAGGCATTATTATCTTACATGCAACTTCAAAAGTTTCACCTACCCGTGGACGTAGGGTGCCCAGTTATGCCAGTCAATGGGAATCTTACTCCACGATTTCATTGTCGAGTCTCGGTCAGTAATAAGAATATTTTTTAGTGCCCTGAGGCTGTTTTTGGGGCCTTTCTTGTCAGTGAAACAACCAACTTTCTCCCAGGCCCTGAAGCAATCGTCATGGCTGGCTCCTGTTTTGTGTATAGATATAAATTTGAGTGTTATAAGCCAGCTGATTAAGATCAATATTCTTTGAATTTTGGCTATTACTTTCTGATTTAGTATAATTTGCGAAATTTTTCAAACATACAAATTTAATTGACTTCGAATTGCGTCTGTTGTCTGTTTCTCGGGGAAGTTTCATATCTGACCGTACACGCAACAAGTCAGCTCATCCAATGAAAACACAAGCCAATGAAAATTGTTCTAGCGAGGGGTTGATGTTGATCTTTCAACAGAGTCACTCAATTTTTCCTCTCTAGTTGGCGAAAGCGCGGGAAAAAGTCAGTTACGGTATACAAAAACATAGGGGCTGTCTCTCTACTCAAAGTGCTATCGATGAAACCGACTTTTATAATGGCAGGCGAATTTGTCAAATGGAAATTGACTAAAAACCCTCGTCTTTAAATGATGATAGAATTGAGGTGAAGAGGTTCTTTTGAATCTGTCTAGAGATTCTATAAAGACAAATTGTAAGTAAGTTTTCGAAGCACCTTATTTTATATTTCACGAAACAAAATCTTTAATAATACGTAAAGACGCAATTTAAAAGCAATTTAAAACGTTTACACATTTTCTTTCAGGATGAAAATCCTTGCCAGTTGTATTTCTCATTCAAGGGATTGTATTTCTCACTCAAGGGATTGTATTTCTCACTCAAAGGATTGTATTTCTCACTCAAGGGATTGTATTTTATCCTTCAAGGGATTGTATTTCTCATTCAAGTAATTGTATTTTCTCATTCAAGAGATTATATTTCTCCTTCAAGGGATTGTATTTCTCGATCAAGGGATTATATTTCTCATTCAAGGGAATGTATTTCTCATTCAAGGGATTGTATTTCTAATTTATTTCTAGTCCAAGGGATTATATTTCTCATTCAACGGATTGTATTTCTCTTTCAAGGGATGGGATTTCTTATTCAAGTTATTGTGTTTCTCACTCAAGGGATTGTATTTCTCATTCAAGAGATTGTATTTCTCATTCAAGAGATTGTATTTCTCATTCAAGGGATTGTATTTCTCTTCAAGGGATTGTATTTCTCATTCAACGGATTGTATTTCTCTTTCAAGGGATGGGATTTCTTATTCAAGTTATTGTGTTTCACACTCAAGGGATTGTATTTCTCATTCAAGGGATTGTATTTCTCATTCAAGGGTTTGTAGTTCTCATTCAAGAGATTGTATTTCTCATTCAAGGGATTGTAGTTCTCATTCAAGAGATTGTATTTCTCATTCAAGGGGTTGTATTTCTCACTTTTAAAAGGGATTGTCTTTCAACAACAATATACTTGACAGTAAACTACAAGATTTGCAACTGCCTCTTAGGCGCTGTCCACACTAATATACGTTTTGGAAAGCCTCTAAAACGTGAAAATGATAAAACGTCCGTTTTTGTTATCAGGATTTGATGAAGCGATCGTGCTTTCAAAGTGAACAACAAGGATTAGGTAAGCGTTTTCGTAAAACCTCCGTTTTTTATCGTATTAGTGAGGGCGGAAGACAAAACGGATAAAAAAGTATGCGTTTTCAAATGTAAACATAAATGAATTAGTGTGGACAGGTCCTTAGAGCCGAATAACTAGCAATATGGTATTTCGCTCCTTATCAGATAAGAATTAAAAGGTAGGAGAACAGAGGTTGATGTGGTACAAACCTTGTGTTGAATGAATCAGCAAGACAAGTGCCGCGAATGCAAGCAACCAAGATGCATACATCCTGTTAAAGGTTCTGCACACAAAATGTTTAATCAGACAAAGTTAATGTAGTAGAGGTTTTGTAAATTAGAAACGGCTAGAAGAAAACTCAGAACTCGCTTTAATCTTATTTTAGTAGCTTCGCTTTGTAAGCTGATCTACTTAAACTCTTTTTCAATACAAAATTAAAAGAGATTGTTGAAAGATTTGTTAATAGTAAATAGACTAGCTGGGAGGGTTACATCGTAAGTTAGATCAATCTTTGACTTCTCCATATAAACTTTTAATAAATTATGTGAATAACGTTTCTTAATGCTTGTAAATGGTAAAGTGGGCCTTTTCATAAGATACCCACAGTATATATGTGCAAAGAACAGACATACATGTGCAAAACCTGCCACGTTCAGTTTCGGTAGTAAAAAAAATAACCGTTTAATGATTTTATCTCAAGTAGTGTTTACAAAACACTTTAACGCCTGGGCTTAAGTAAAATTTCTTGTGGGGTAAGTTTTGTTTTACTTCAAAAAACAAAGCATTTAATCTTCAAGATTATTATTCATATACCAGAAATATTTATAAATAAGATATTGCTATACTTGGCAATGGTTCGTTTGGAAGGCAGGTTTACAACAATCATTCCCTTTTTTCCCCAGTAGTGTTAATTTTAGGACCAAACCACATCTTTTTTTAAAACCAAAATGTTTGAAAGTAAACAAAAATAAAACACGCAATACGAATTTCCGAAAATTCGTTTCCTACTTAAGAATAATTTGTCAAGTCGTGCAGAATAAAAACAGTTAGGCAATAAGCATAAATAAATTCCGAAAACCTCAGCTAGAATGGTCACACTCTATAATTCAAGGTTTATCAACTCCATTCATATTCAATCTTTTTTAATAAGAACCTTTTCTTATAAGGATATCAGGCTGAAAAGCGGCCAAATTTTAAGAACATGCTAAGAACACGCCCGAGGCTGAGGAATGGACGAGAAGTTTAGTTTCTTACACTATGGCACAAAATCATGGATTCATTCATTTGATTTCTTTAAAACTTTAAGCTCTTCGGAACGTTTCCGCTCGAAAAAAATTAACTGAATGAGTACATGCTTTATTGAAGAACCAGTACACTTTTAAGAGCCTTTTGTCCATTTAAAGTTGTTCTTTTGAAAAAAGCGTGCACATCAAAAACGTACGAATATATTAAAATAACATTTTAAGTACACTTGAGGCCTAAAACCCCCAAAATTTGACGAAGTAAAAACATTTTAATAGCATTTGAGGCTAACATCCCCAAAATTTTGGGTGGTAAACATATGAATATATTCATATCGAGTCGTAGTAGCAGAACTTTAGCATACCCAAGCGTCAGTCAGAAAACAAGATGACAAGCGGACGTTTCATAGTTTTTCGGTATCTTTTTTCTTTTTTGTTGCTTTTTTTCGGTGCCTACTTTTAGCTAAGAATCGAGATTGTTCTTATTTGGATACAACCAGTTACGGCGATAACTGTTTTCTCACTTAATGGTTTTTCATTAACACTCTCAATGACTCAGTGTTTTCTTATAAAACTAATTAGCAACGAGATTGAATAAGGAAAACAAGAGTTTTTTTCTCGGGACTTGAAAACTACATTGATACTTGCCAGAAACTCGAAGATACACTTTCCTTGGCTGCACACAGAAAACAGTCTACTTGAAAAATAATTAAACGACGGATAATTTTATCTGGCCAAGGTTCGTTTCTAACAGTAACAATGCAATCGCCTTATCTGCTAATTGCAATAGAGAATTAGATAGAAATTACTAACTTCTCATTAGGCTTAAAATACTTGGCTTCGTAGCAACCGCGATAGTTTCAGTGGACTGGTATATCAAGACCTCTTCTTTAATTTAGGCATGAACAATTATTTAATCAAGTTTTAGCACGGAAACAGTTTTGCTTTAGTTGCTGTATTAGTACACCCTTTTAGTTGTATTCTAGGCTTGATAACATCAGGTTTTTCATTTAATCAACCTATGTAGCCATCATAGGGAATTTCATCAAGAGTTTGAGCAACTGCCAACATAACATGGCAGAATAACTGTGGACTATAGCACAAGGTAGAATCAGAACATTGGTTCCTAAATGGAATTGCCTAATGCTTTGTTGGCATTGAAAATCAGACTCAGCCCAAAACGAATGACTTCTATCAGACAACACTTTGTCTTAATGAATCACCTTTTTTAAGCAATTAAAAAGATACTATATAATGCTGTACAAACGATACTTTTGGAGAGAATTTTCACCACACATGTTCTACGGTAAGTGCGAGAATTTCTTGTCGCAATCTTACTAGAAAATTTCAAAGCCAGAAAAAGGTGGCTTTATTTCAATAAAGGCCATCAAAACTGATGACTTCGTAGAGAGTCTTGAGTACCGAACTCATAAATAAACGCTGCAGGGAAATGATTTAGTTGGTACACTTGTATTGCTCTTTTTCCACATGAATATGTTCGAAGATGCTTTACAGCGACCGGTTTACCCAAAGCAGACTGGAAGCATATACTTTCTCAATACAGTCCACATACATGTCCTCGGAAGTTGGAAGGTTGAATATACTTCAGCGGGATAGAAACTCATACAAATGTTCATTAATTGACCACCTTTTGGTTGCAATTGGGAAGCATAGATCCTAAACTGGTGCTACCACTACTTACCGCAACAAGAATACAACAAAAGCTAAAAGGCAATGTTACGAAATTACCTTTCATTACCGAACCTGGAACTTACTACTAATACTGCCGTCTCAGCCACAAATATTAACGAATTCAAGTCCGTCTCAGCGCTCTGCATATCTAACATCAGAGCCAGTCATCTAAGGCGACTGTAACTGGCCACAAACTCTCCCTACACATTAGCTTACAGCTAAATTAGGTTCGAACATTTAAGCATTAAAAATCGATTAGTTTAGTTGCAACGGTTACATTTTTAAGTTTTTAAGAACGGTTTTAGTTTTCTTTTGCTTAATATTGCTTATAGCTCATTTTGTTGGAGAAGATCTTTATAAGTGTTTGTATTTTTTTAAAGTTAGAAATATTACACGATTCCACCATTCTGGATCTCTTACTTTCTTTTTCTTTACTTTTATTTAACTTATGATTATTAATATAAAGTGTTAAGGGCGTAATGGCATTCCCTTGATACGTTTCCCATGTTAGTTGCACTTGAAAATTTAAATCATTTAAAATATATATAAAAAAAGCTTTTCTTGCGTTAAAATAGCATGACTGTCGTTTCCATCTTAAAAAAAAAGATATTTCAGACAGTACAATACAGTGAATGTGACATGGGAGAGAACTCGGAAGCTTGAGTATTGGAAGAATATGCAAGTTGACAAGCCTTTCAAAGGTTTCTACCGATAAGTCTTTAAGT
>JAOBRD020605295.1:1336-15719 GCA_027575215.2 Hydrozoanthus sils
TTTCAATTCATTTTAAAAGCTTACTTGGAATTCAATAAAGTCTTCTTTCAATTTCGCATTGCTGCTGTTGAATCAGTGTTCCCCCACACGTCGCACAACCTCAAGCTAGCTTCACGACCGAAGAGGGTTTAGTTATAAATAAGATGACGTAGTTGGCATCGATCATATGTACAAAGTTTAATCATTCCACCTGTGGTAAAATTTCTTGCCGCTCACTCGATATCCTTCTTACCTGTAGGGCTTTTCTTTACCCAAGTGATCTACAGCTTGAGCTGGAGTACTGGACCGAGACAGGAGAATATGATGAGGAGGAACTCCATGAGGTTCGGTCAGCATGGGAGGGGAGGGAGGGGGGATTATGCCAGCTGGACTTTGTAGGAAAAACATACTTTTTCATTAACCAATTTCCTCCAAAAGGGGCGTCTTAGTTATTTATCTAAATTTTATGGGAATAATCAATAAAGAGGACGTGGGTATCCGTGTGTCTGTGTTTTCTGGTGTGAGAACTTGGACCCTGAAATTTTGTTAGTATAAAGTAGTTTATCTTGATCGAACCTGAATTTTCACTTCTGTTTAAACTTTGTCTTGATGTGTTGTGTCTCCAGATGCAAGTGATGGACAGCAAACTGTTTAGCGTGGAACCTAGGAAAGGTTTACTGTCACCTGGACAGTCGTGTACAGTTGTAATGAGCTACAAGTGAGTACCTTAGTACTCGGTATTTGAAGCTTATTTAATGACACACACTAATTAATCAAGTCGCAACATGCCCATAATTCATTGCGTGTATTTTCTTCCTTTGAGGAGTTGATTTCAGTACAAAGTTTACTCATCTTTTGTGAAGCTCTCGTCTTACACTGTCGTGTTCCATCTCCGTGCAAGTCCTTATCTTCTAAAGCAACACTTAAACCTAAAGATATTCACCATTGTCGTTTATTAACGCTCTTGTTAAAACATTTGTATTTAAGATGATTCTTATTTGCAATTTTAACAGTATACTAACACAGTAAAGTTGATTGCATGCGTGAATTTCCTTTAATAGTTTTTCCTCAAAGAGCAAGGAAAAAGTTAACCAAGTTGTAGTGTAGTCACTTTGTATTCGGTTCTAGCTGTTTGGTATTTTGCCAAATCCAAAGACTTATCAATGTTATTTTTTTGTCAGGCACATGTTTTGTGGAACCAATAAACTTCCCGTTCTGATGAAAGTAATGGGAGGAAGGGAAATCTTAGTAAGTAGGACAGATACTACGTGCACCTACAAGAATAAACAAAACCCACCAAAATTGTTTTCCTTGCTTTTTATTCCATGTAACATAACAACATGGTTTGATACAATTAGCAGGCAACACCTTTTTGTCATTACATATCAGATACAATGTTACTGAAACTTAACTATTTGCATTTTTGTTAACTAAATACTTGAAAACTAATACCCGCTTCGAAATGTTAATCTTCTTTGTTCAATAGAAACACGTTATTCCCAATGTTTCGTGACGGTACAGTAGGTTTTTTTCTTTTACTACGTTAAGCTGGAATTGTTATCATCTAGGACTATTGTTAAACTTAAACTACAAAAGAAAAAAGAAGAAGAAGAAACTTTTAGGCTAATAGTTTTTTTATGTATATTGCCCTTTTTCATTATGGCATCACCAATTGCAAAACGAAACCAACAAAGTTACTAATATTTTTATCCTTGAAACAGTTTACCTTAATGATCTTTGGAACAAACTACGTATAACTTCACGAAGAACTGCGAAATTTCCAAGTGCTAGCTTCATTTACATTTTGTTTTGCTTTTTTTTTATTTCCTTAATCCATTGGTAATAGAGATTTTTGGAGAGCATTTTATTAACTCTCCTGTGATTTACAGAAGGCATTCTATCAACAAGGTTCCTAGTATGTTTTAGATTTTTATTAAGTTAGTTCAGTTCGAAAAGTGTTCTCCCCAGTGTTCTACATTGATTTGGAAAATTCTTGACACAAAAATTACATAAAGTAAAATAGGCAGTTGCTAATGGTGTTTTTACTGCTTTCCTTAGTAAGCTGTATGGTTGTGTGTAATGTGATTTTACTAAGTTATTCAATGTCTTCAGCTGAACTTCGTCGGTGTGACTGTTGATCCAGATAGCTTCTACGTACACTTTGCCAGCAGCAAACACATCTTCGATCCTGTTCCCATTGGGGGTACTTCACCACCCCTACAAGTCTACGAACTGTATAATGGAGGAGCAAAAACAGTTACTTATGAAATGTCTATGGAACCTTTTGCACAAGTGGAAACTGTAAGTAGAAAAAATCTCTGGTTTTTGTTTACACTTTTTGCCTCATTAGCAAACGCACTCTTCTTTCCGATTCAGCTACAGAAACAAGCTTCTGAGTAATGAACTGAACTCTCTCGGAAAATATGATATTGAGAAACTCAGTAATAACCATGATAAGGTTTTAAAAATTGCTAATTTTTCAAAGAATATATGGCTCATTGACATTATCGTTCTTGCCTCCAGTTGTTTTGCATCTTTTTAAGTAGTGATTTCCTCTTTGAAACTACACTTAGAGAACCGAAAGTTAATTTTGATAAGCATTTTCAAGTTTTAAAGTCATTTGTTGTTTATCTTTGGTCTTTCTCCGATTCAGGTTGTATGCTGATGAAGCAGAATATAAAGAATGACGTCAGACGAAACTACTATATATAAATGTAGTCGATTACCTTGTTACTTTCTTTGCAAAGTTGTAGATTTTCACCTGACATCATGGCGACCATGTTGGTGTCCAAAAGGTTTTTTGTGTTTGATTTCTTTTGTTTAGAATACATGGCCGCTTCATTTTTGTCTTTGATGTCTCGAGGGATTGCACGAAAAGCAAGATTATAAAATATAATTTCATTGTATTTAATACGACACGATTTAGAAGCTTCAAGTTGTAAGAAATTTTATAAGTGCAAGTAACGGTTTTTCAGAGCATAGGAATGTTAAAAGTGTACAACGTCTTTTTTAGCAAAACTTTGGGTGCAGGATCTTCGAGTGCCTTAATCCGAGTGGTGAAATTTCCCCAGGCTGTACTGCTTTGATTCACTGGGTTTTTGCACCTCTCGAGGCCAAGACTTACATGGTGAGTGCACATGGTTTTATTTGTGAGTGTTGCTCTTTCTTGTACACCTTTTTATTACAAGCTCTAAATTTTTTTTGAAGGCCGTAAAAGAAATCATTATTGTTTTTTGTATGAGCCATTCAGGCCTAAAATTAAAAATCTTTGTTTAATCTTTTCCCGTAAAAACGTTTTCGGGGATACTCTCCCTCAGTTACGAGGAAGGAGATTATCACAGAAAACGTTTTTATAAAAATAAATTTTAAAAGATTTTTAATTTTAGGCCTGAATGGCACATATAAAAACCAATAATGATTGCTATCAATAAACTTGTTGAAAAGACTTGGTTTACTAGTTAACGATATGGTTTACACTAATCTGATAGGTTGATGTGCCTATAACCATTGTGGGTGGCGATACTGTCCTTGTAACGTTTACTGGAGTGGGTTATGATCAGCGGATTATGGGAGACACCATGATGTTTGCAGAACAACGAGGTGCCAGTGTTCCCGACAAGCAGCTTGTACAGGTTGCAGAACAGGTAGAAAAACTTAATCTTATTGTCAGCAAGGTTTTGTTTTCAGGTCTTTGTAATAATTTCTATTTGAACGTTTTGACTACCTGACTCAGACGTCGTCAAAACGTCAGAGACTGTGATGTGGTGACGTCACGTATCGTAAACCGGGACGGTTCTTAGGCTTCATACTCATGTATTAACTGCACAAAAACTATTAATAATATTAATGGTAATACTAATAATCCTCAAATGTTGTTTATTTAGAAGTTTGCAACTTGGTGTTGTAAAGAATGAAGGAAAGCGCTTCTCAAGTTGAGTGATCAGAAAAAATTCTGAGTCACTGACGGAAATCATTCTTTACAACACCAAGTTGCAAACTTCTACAAAAACAACGTTTGATGAATAGAATCACATAGCATATGGCTATTGGGCATATCGAGCTAGCAGATTCAAGACGTGTGTCCAACGGGAATAGACAAGAACTTAACCAGTTGCTCGGCTCCCCATGTGAGTCTCTGTAACTCAGTGGGTAGAGCATCTGACCGGTAATCAGAGGGTTGCGGGTTCGATTCCCGTCAGTGATTCAGAATTTTTTCTGATCACTCAACTTGAGAAGCGCTTTCCTTCATTCTTTACTAATAATCCTAATGATAAAAATAATAACAATGGTAACAAGATCAGAAAGAGTGTTTCGCAAGGTATCCCGTTCTCCAATCTTAGACCTAACACTGAGAACCCATACGGCCACCCTGATGCTCCCTCGCGTTTGTACGGATAAGGGGAAAATGGAAGGCGGGAACATTAATTCTTAAATGTGCTAACTCACTTGATAAAACTTGAGAATCGTTTTATAGAGTTCAGTTGTTTTCCTTGCGAGAAACTTAAAGAGAAAGCTTTCGTTTTCTCATGAATTTACCGATCTCATTCTGTTCGGAAATCTATGCACGGAATAGAACGATATGTCATCAGCATTATATGAACATCTGTGCCTAGCGATTATGTATCTTCTTTGTGCGTTTGTTGACACACCAACCTTAATTATTAAATTAACTCTTACTTTTACTAACGCGTATGATACCTTCTCATACACAGCTGGCGTATCTCTCAGAGGAAAGAGTTTTCTTCGTCAATGTTCCGCTTTACAGTGTAAAGAGAAAAACGCTGTACCTGACCAATCAGTCCGCTAGACACACCATTTCCTTCCGATGGCTTCTGGAAGGCAACCCAGCTGAGAATGTGAGTCAGCTAAAACTTGAATTACTTCATTCGCATGTTTGTCACACTAAGTTGAGTTTATGAGTTTTGGGTTACTTTGCTTACCTGCTCTTTCTGCAAGTCCAGGTAGATTTCAATAATGGTTTCGTATTTTAAAAAGTTAGCATACTATATATTGTTATCTTTTTTAAACTATTGTTTCTTAGTTCACCAAGGACCGTTAGTCACATTCAGATCCTATCACACTGTAATGCGCAACCTGTTAGTTTGCTTAACAAACAGTATAAACACGAGCAGGCTTTATAAGTTGCAGTAACTTACAATTCGTGATCACTCTTGCCAAATATCATGTCTAGGTGATGACGATCGAGCCAGCACATGGTTATCTAGTGCCAAAACAAAGCATTTTATTGAAGGTAAGTTTTCTTTATTTCCTGATGACATCTTCGTAAAGTTGGTTTATCAAGCTCAATGACAGCGAACATTCATTAGATTCTCTAGTAAGAATAGCAATACATGCGCAATACTTTTATTTTTCACAGGTCTCGTTCTTTTCCGTTGGAGCTCCGTCTCTGCATGATCTGGACATCATTTGCGAAGTAAGTTAAAAAAAATAACATTAATATTTTCTTTAAAGAAGCAGCATAGAACAGAATCAGTCTAAAGATGCAGTGTGTTTAGCATTTCCTATTTTTGTTAAGAATATGTCTTTAATTTAATAAAAACGCTAAGATGAGACAACGTTTTCGTTGTCATCTCATCTTAACCTTTTGTTAAATTGTTCACCAAAAGTTACGTTCATCGAATGGCCTGAAATGTCAGGGTTTTGATTAGACTAATGTTGTTAACACTTTTTGCTGATCATCCTAGGAGTTACCTTAGAGCGGTCAATCTAGCAAAATGGATATATTAGAAGTAAATTAGTACATTTTCTTTACTTTTGACATTCTTAAATGTTAGATGTTGTTTTCGCCATTATCACTTCATTCAATTTACCGTGCTTTTTCGCTAATAGTATCTTTCCTGATGGTTCCACCAGTTCTGAGCTTTCAATACGCAATCGAATAAGAATTTTTTAATTCTGCTTTAGATCACGGACGAAACAGAGATGAGCAAGTTTAACCAGAAATACATTGAGTGGTCGAATAAACAGGACGAGAAAAACTATACTTTCACTATCACAGAAGCCGATCTAAAGGCTGACCGTCGACCGCGTTCCGGTGGGGATAGCCGCCCCACCCCTTCTGGGACTGGCCAATCTAGTTACTCCAGATCAGAGGGAGACTTACGCAAGTACCAGACCCTTCCTCCGATTGGTTCAAATGGAAAGAAGGAAGCAAAGAGGAAGAGCAAGTGTCGTGTTACTGAAGACAATGATGTCGTCTTAGCGCAGCCGGTTCCACCAGAAACTTTCTTGCTCCACCTGGGAGTGGTAGCCAGGACGCATTCAATCCATGAGTTCCAGAGCAACTTCCCACAAGATGTTGACAAGTTTGTCATCGATAGGTTGGTAATATATACAGACACAGAAATATTTGTATGCAGTAAAGGCTTGCTAATTTAATTATTTTTTTTGCATCTGATGCTGCAAATATTCTCCCCTTTTTTGTCTGCTTTGATGACCTAATCTTCCGGTAGTATTTTTCACAGAGACATTGTTTTGAAAGCGCTTTAGTTTTTACGTTAATCGTTAGTCAACTCAGCACTCACAAAAAATAAACTTTCCTATTGTAAGGTTCATAAAAAAAGTAAGCGTTTCTATCATTCATTTTCAAAAGAAGGAAAGGTAACGTCTTTCGGTCGCTGTTCATGCTATGTTTAAGTGGCCTGAAACTCATTTCTAAATTTTTTTCGAAAATTACGCGCAAGTTACACATGTTCCCCCGAGTCAGGTGTTCTTGGTATTTTCAAACGGTCTAGTTAAGAGCAGGTTGGCTAAAATTTTGGGGAAACATGTTTGCGCAAAATAGAAAATTCAAAGTTGTGGTGTCATTCCTCAAAATCTTGGTATTTTGTATTTGATGGAACGGCCCTTGCATACCATACCAATCCCTGGGGATGAAGGATTTACACAGGGCCCTGGAAAACCCTGGAAAATTATCGAAACCCTGGAATACCCTGGAGGTTTGAAATTCAAAAGGTGTATGAACCCCGTTTATAATCCAAGAGTGTTTCATGGTTCGTTCTTCTCACCCACTAGACGTTACGTACAGTGCCAAGATGGCGGACCGCAGGGGAAAGAAGAACTTTCAGCCCTGGTCTCGTGCTCGAGACAAGAACTAAACGTTGTTTCGGACGTGCTGTCTGTCATTCTGAGGTGAGACTGATTTATTATAGCAAAGTTAATTTTTCTAAGACACACACTGGAACGTGGCAATCAATATTGTACTCTTGATTGTCAGAACTTCAGTAAAACTTAGGATACGGCTCGGTCCTTGTTGCTCAAGGTCCCCACTAGCTAAACATAAACAACACATAGAACTTATGGCCCTGACCTCAACCAAACATGAGACTTCACTTTTTTTCTTTCATTTTTATAAGAAAACCCATAAATGTGTAGATACGTGTATACATGACAATTGTAGAAGAAGCGCCGAGTAGCAAAGGTCCTGAAACAATATAATATTTTTTAGGGGATTGCTTGATGACGAAAACCTGCACAAGGGGCTTAATGAAGTGGGAAATGAGCCGGTCCCATACTTCAGACAGCTGTGCGAGGGTTCCCGACCGCCGGGAGATGAGGAGCCAGAAGAGCCTGGAGGCGAGTTGGATCAGGAGTCACCGAGCACGTTTCAGGTAACAGTTGCAGCAAAACTAACAAAAACCGTAATTTTTTTTCACAGAAAATGTTTAGTATTTGAAACTTCTAACTATACGAGTATGCAGAAAGCTACAGAGGACAATCTATGGAAAGTTTTTGAATACTTAATACCCAGCAGGCCTTGACTCTTAGTGAATGGTTTTCAGTTAATTGTTTTTAAGAGGACAATAATTTCTTGCGAGTTAATGAAAAACTGTATCTATCTACCGCGTATTAAGTACTCTAGTACTGCTTGGCGTACGTTTACCAACGGGTATTCTAACAAAGTTATCCCAATTTTAATGATCTAGACACGCTCAGATGTCGCCATCACAAGATATTTTGCTTTACCCTATACAAAGATGGCGGCTGTTTAAAATACTCACTAGCCTAGTAACATATTCTTTTGAAAGTTTAACTTAAAGTGTATATATCAGATGTGGGGTTTTTGTATGTACAAAATGCCCTTATCCTTCTACTGGTTATGGCAAAAATAAAAATTCGATTACGATTTTTCTTCATGGTGTAATTTGCGTTTAAAGTTCTGAAAAATCACTTCCGGTTTCATTCTGACCGCGCGAAGGAAGGCTGGTAACTACTCTATTGTTTTCTGGTCCGTGACGTCGAAAGCAGGCTTAGTAAATCAGTAACGGCAGAGAATTTGTATTATGAAGAAAACGATTCATCTATCTTAGAGGAGGAGTTAGATGTTTATACTCATATTTTCAATGAAAATGGAACAGCTAACACACAATACAAACTCCGACGTAACGTCACGGAGTAGTTACCAGCCTTCCTTCGCGCGGTCAGAATGAAATCGGAAGTGATTTTTCAGAACTTTAAACGCAAATTACACCATGAAGAAATATTGTAATTTTTTTTGCCATCACCAATAGAAGGATAAGGGCACTTTGTACATACAAAAAGCTAACAACTGATATATACAGTTTAGGGACGAGGCTAGCAGGGCTAATTTGAATGTAGACAAAACAACATTAAAATCGCCGCCATCTTTGCATAGGGTCAACAGCTGGTGGCAGTTGTAGCAACAGTGACAAACTGTAACGTAATACTGATTTTGCTGGAGTTGCAAATGTTTTATTATGAAAACAAAAAGTCTCTTGAACGCCCAAAATTGCAAATTCTCTTCAGGGGTAAATTATATTATATTTGTACCATATGGCTGAGGGTCTTTCATGATTAAGAACTTGGAAAGTACCCTGATGTAAGGAGTTTTAATTACAGTTAGATACATGCTCCAATTATATTTTACCCTGTTAGAATGAGAAGAGGAGTCACGTGTGTAGTGCACCGGCACCAGCAGAGCCAGCAGAAAGCGAAGGACTGTGGAGGAGCCAGGAAATCATCCACAGTGCCTCCAGTTCTCCTGTTTCCACCAGCTATACCCACATCCTGGACACTGACGACCCCGAGCTCACCGCTTCACAAAGACAGGAAATCAGAAAGTTAGTCATCTCACCTTCTGTGTAATAATGTATTTCTGTGTTGTTATAGGTTTTTAACATTATATCTATGAATTATAGTAAATGGTATCAAACACGAGTATCACGCATGCGAACATCCTATAGGCATCTATCGCGACAGATAGTGCAGTAGTCGTTTTCACTTTGACACGACAGAGCAGCCAAGGAGCGCGCTCATATTGGCTGACTTGCGTTTACTATTGAAGAAGAGGACGATGTCCTTTCTGCCGAATGCTTTTGATCTTCCAAGGCACTCGTTGTGTGTACGCATCAATTCACGAACATAATTCAGAACATCATGCGAGCTTCTTTCCTTTTCTTTATTAGAAACGGTCAAACACTCGTTTTCCTACAAGTATCGTGGGTAAAGTACAAATCGTTTTTACAAACTTTCTAAACGTCAGGACTCAATAAGCACTAACCTTGAGTTAAATTTGTCGTCTACGTTCTTGTTTCTAGTCTTATAGAGACTGATTTGACTTGTAATTTTGGAACTGACAATTTTTCCCATGAGAAATCTAAACAGTATTTTATAAGAATTTAGAGAAGAGATTACTGCTTGAGTTTTGGCTTAACTCAGGGTTAAAGTTCACCAGCCTTCAAACAACGCAGCCCAGAGTAATGAGCAGCGAGTTCGCACTCTTGCCTACTGTATACCTATGCCGTGCTGATACCAGACTTCTAATTCTCTGATTTCTTTCTTTCCCAGATTACCGGAATTTGAGTCACTTCTGGAAGCAGTGTTGGAGAATACCCTGTTGAATGTTGTAACAGAAGCCAGTCGTAACGAGGTGAACCTAACTGCCAGACCACGTGTCATTGCGCTACCTCCGAACAGGCACAAACATAGTGAACCGAAAACTAGATAATGAGACGTTTTGTAAATAGAGCTTACGTGAATAGAGTGTACAGCTGTGTGTGAGAGATGGGCAGCCGTCTTACCTTTGTAACCGATATTGACAACTATTATACCAATAACGATTCGTTTTTACGTCATGCAGCTGGTGTGTTTGTACCAGTCGTTTGGTTTGTTTAAATTATATACGCAAGAAATTATTTGTAACCAGGGTATAATGGATCAAACTCAAAGTCAAAAACGCCATTAGGTAACGTCATTGTTTTAGAAATTGCTTCTTTTCAGTTCTCATAAATTGTAAATACATTTTTTTTGTTGTATTGTCTCCTGGACATATTTGTTTCGAGTAAAAAGACTTACATTTTTCCGCAAGATTAGAGACAAAAATGAATTTCACAAGCTGTAAGTTATGTGTATACTTTGTTAATTAAGTATCCACATTATTAATCGAATAAAAAAAGTGTCAACTGTACCACTGCTTGATGATAGTCACTCATGGATGATTTCTCTCCGTTGGTCAACGAGAAAAGAAACAAGAATATTTGGTCTTTGCAAGTTTGGCTTTCTTGTGTTAGAATTGAAAAACACAAAATGGTGAGTTCAGCTCTGCACTCGAACTTTGCGTTTTAAAGAATTTATCCTAGTGTCTTATGTTCGTGTTTTTTGTAGTCTTTTTTTAAGCAAACTTATGCCTACACCGTTGCGTCATTCTAAAAGTGGAGCCCTTTATTAATTGCAGGCCACGTAAGTAAATGAACGAACGATATGTTTAACTTGAAAAAACCTTTGTGCAATTCGGAATTTTTTTTTGTTTGCAGAACAGTCTCAACATTTGCATTTTTAATAGACATTATGACAAGAAGATGCCGGGTGAGAATTTTATTTCCTAATGGTTTAAACAGTTTATGAACAAGCACAGCTGTTCAAAAATTTCAACGCAAATCTAGGGTGCGTTCGTTTGGGCCTATTCCGGAATAGGAATTAATACATGGAATAAAAACTTTGTCCGATTCTTGTGGCTGTTTTTCCTGCGAAGTTACAAATAAAACATTTGTCAGTGATAAAACTCATTATTAGTTTTAAATTTGAAATAGATATTTCTTCGTTCTGACAATCTGGAAGAAATTTAAAATTGTTTTCTTAATCCGGAATAGTTGGAATAGGCCCAAACGAACGGGCCCTTGAAGGAGTCTCTTAGTGTAGTTTAGATAAAAAAAAAACAGGAGTGGTATGCTTCCAGCATCGGATTTAAACCACGAGACAAGCCATCAAAAACACATCCATTACATGGCATTGATTAATATAAAGATGCAATACAAAAACAGACATCTCTGACTGATGATTTATTTCTGTTTGAGGTTCTCTCTCTTTGCATTTTTAGATGCTCCGCTTTGATTTCCAAGAGATTTTCCTTCAAACCATCAAAGCGAATGCGTTAACAGCTTATCTTTTAGGTAAATTTGATTTCTGTTTATTATTTAAAAATAATAAACGGAATATACCTAAAAGGTAAGAATGTATTGGAGAGCATCTTCTCCAAAGGGATCTTATCCATAGTCTTTCCTTCTGAGATCGTAGGAGTTTTATATTTTTCTTCTGTCAAGTGCACGATCGTATACCCATTTCACTTTTTTTGCTTTCACTTGATATTACTCAAAGACTAAATGCACGCACCAACAACCGCTTACCGTAGTCCGCCGCTCTTTTTCACTAGAAAAATTTACGTCAAATCAACTGAAACTATTTTAGCATGCTTTATTTTTTCTTCCAGCTTAGCTAATTACATTCAACCAAGCTCCTTTTTCGTTTTGCTTGTTTCCTTTTTTCTGATCTGTTCACGAGTATAATATTGGGTAGATTGGGTATATAGAGATCTCGGACCACCACACTCCATATTTATCTGCGAACACATCGTACACTGTATAGTTATCGTCTGCCAAGCTTCCCATCCCATGATGCATACGAATCTGCCTAGCAGCTTTTTTCAACGTGCGACCAGCCACGGCACCACTGTGCTTGACGTAAAACAGTGTTTTTCGACCCATTCCGCCCTTCAGGTACACTTGGTATCTTTCGTAGAACTTGTTCTTTGGACAGTATATCATCAACAGCGGAAAGGCATCGCTGAACTTCCCAGCATACACCTTGCAACTTTAGGTGAAAGCAACATCGGTTTAGAACAAGAAAAACGCTTAAATCGTGGTGCACCGTGATAACAAAAGGTGCAGATAACAATTTACAGGGTTCGTTCGGGTCAAGGAAAACCTGGTGACTCATGAAATTTTAGAATTTCATTTTCCAGGCCTGGAAAGTCATGGAATTTTGATTAGGGTCATGGAAAATTGACAGAATTTAGATTGGTAACAACGTATAGAAAAAATAACCAAACCATATATTTCCACAAAAATACACGCCTTTTTGCTGAAAAATCAATGATTTCACCACAGAGATAGACTCGCGGAGACGCAGTGTGTTAAAAACGTGCAAGAGATAAATCGTTTTAATTCCTAGAGCTGAACTTGGTAATACCATCATGTCTCAAGATAAACACCCCTTTCTTCAACTT
This sequence comes from Hydrozoanthus sils, assembly GCA_027575215.2. Taxonomy (NCBI): domain Eukaryota; kingdom Metazoa; phylum Cnidaria; class Anthozoa; order Zoantharia; family Hydrozoanthidae; genus Hydrozoanthus; species Hydrozoanthus sils. The sequence goes on from JAOBRD020605295.1 coordinate 13,857, forward strand.
GTTTAGCTTGCATTATGCTAGGAAAAGGAAAATGAAACTACTTTTGACCTTTTGCTCGGGAAAAAATAAATTCTAGGTCGTGGAAAATCGATTAAGTCATGGAAAGTCGTGGAATTTCAGAAAGTCGAAAGAGTACGTACGATTCCTGTACGTTCAAGCCTCCGCCACGTCAATTGTTTTACTTCTTAACAATTGTATCTTATTACCGTTTTTTTTATCTTCCTATCGTTGTTCGTTTTATCCCCTTTTGTTTTGGTCAGCAAAGTTTCTTATAGATTTTACTACGAATTAACTCAGTTTGAGAAAGACTGTAGAAAGTCAGCCAAAAGCTTATGTTTTTAAAACTATCCAGAGAACGTTTTAATATGCTTCATACTATCGGCTTGGTTTACATTTTGAAGCATTTTTTAGTGTTAGAGTGCAATTGGTTAAATTAAAGTACTTACTGTTCAGGGCGTCTAACGGTGTGACGATTCTTAGTTCTTATTACTTCCTTCAAGGGCAGAAAACCCTTTGCCCGACGGCGGTTCAGCGAGTCCCAAAAGGAGCTCGGTTTACCAAACAAGTTGGTTGTATATACTAGTTGCTTCAATGGGCACGAGGTAGAAGATCTACTTGAAGGGCATTCCGAGGCGAAGCAGGCGCTGACCACATGGGGTGAATTGCTGGCAATCAGGTTGACCTCATCTGGCATACCGCTGATCAGGCAGGGAGCTGAGTTGCCTCTGGTATCGTCAAAGAGATAGCCATCATTTAGCTCTGTACGTACAAGCCTCCCACGAGAGGATGGGTCTTTTTCATAGATTTTTGCAGACACGATAAGAGTTTTAGGTATACCATGATAAGCAACCCACTCGCGTTCACCTCTGAACTTGTCCGCCATATCAAGATACTTGAGATCATCAGTGTCCCAGTATGCTTTCCTCAGAGAAGCCTGTACATCGTAGAAGGATTCTGTCGCTCGAATTTTGTACAAATAGATACAAGGGCCGGCGCCTTTGGTTGTCCAAAGAAGATTCATTCCAAATGCACGGGCGGAGTCCTCACTGAAGCTTGTAGCAACAAAAGCCGTGTTCTTCTTTTCCCCGCTGTTACAGGATACACCTGATACGTGCTCCATTAAATCGTTGTTTCCCCCAAGCGCTTCGAGCCCTTGTTGGAATACTACCGAGGGTGTCCTGAAATCGGACCTAAAAAAAAACGCGGCGGATCCTCGTTTTCATCTCCACAAAAAGCTGAGTTGTATAACGACAGCAGCAAAAAAATGAATGTCACAACTTGATTTACATCCATCGTTACGCTTTTGATTTTCCAGTGCAGCAAAATTGTTTCGCTATTCATGTTTTTTTGCAGCATGCCCTCTTGTTAAACAGCTGTCAATGTGTTTCACACTTACAAGGCACGTGTTAACACAGATGACTAGCAGCATAAATAAATTGAGCAACAATACACTTTTTTATAAAAACATTTTGTAAGAATTATAAGAATAGGAGGCTGAAAACTGCTCAAAAGTAAAGAACATTCTGAGAAATACTGAGACTAAGGAAACGCGACGAACTTTTTTAATTTTTTGATACCACGCAAGATTATGGAGATAGCTTTTTCTCAGCTACTTTATATCAGTGTAGTGTTGCGCATGCATGTACAAATTTGCTTTCCATCTTTTCTATATTTTATCATCTTTCTTTCCGGCCATGGTAGCAGTCAACTCAACAAAATATATTTGTGCTTCTAGTTGGTTCTAGTTGGTTTCGTTAAGAATGGAAAAAAAGCGCGTCTAAAAAGATTGGGGGGGGGGTTGAAAGAGGGGTATAGGACCCGCCGATCCGTGTAATTTCATTGCCAAATCCGTCGATCCGGCCA
>JAOBRD020605397.1:297-11839 GCA_027575215.2 Hydrozoanthus sils
ACATGGTTGCTTTCCACTTTACTCTATCTAGGGCATTACGGACTTTGAGGCCATAGAGCCTAAGGTCGTCACTGATATACTGTACTCTCTTTATTGGCTCCCACTCAGTCCTTATTCATTATCGTCATCATCATCATCATCATCAAGACGCTACATGGTTGCTTTCCACTTTACTCTATCTAGGGCATTACGGACTTTGAGGCCATAGAGCCTAAGGTCGTCACTGATACACTGCACTCTCTTTATTGGCTCCCACTCAGTCCCTATTCATTATCATCATCATCATCATCATCATCAAGACGCTGCATGGTTGCTTTCCACTTTACTCTATCTAGGACATCACGGACTTTGAGGCCATAGAGCCTAAGGTCGTCATTGATACACTGTACTCTCTTTATTGGCTCCCACTAAGTCCTTATTCATTATCATCATCATCATCATCACCAAGAACGCTGCATGGTTGCTTTCCACTTTACTCTATCTAGGGCATCACGGACTTTGAGGCCATAGAGCCTAAGGTCGTCACTGATACACTGCACTCTCTTTATTGGCTCCCACTCAGTCCTTATTCATCATCATCATCATCACCGTCATCAAGACGCTGCATGGTTGCTTTCCACTTTACTCTATCAAGGTCATCACGGGCTTTGAGGCCATAGAGCCTAAGGTCATCACTGATACACTGTACACTCTTTATTGTCTCCCACTCAGTCCTTGTTCATCATCATCATCATCACCATCACCAAGACGCTGCATGATTGCTTTCCACTTTACTCTATCTAGGGCATCAAGGTCTTTGAGGCCATAGAGTCTAAGGTCGTCACTGATACACTGTACACTCTTTATTGGCTCCCACTCAGTCCTTATTTATTATGATCCGCGTCATAATCACCATCATCAAGACGCTGCATGGTTGCTTTCCCCTTTACTCTATCTAGGGCATTACGGGCTTTGAGGCCATAGAGCCTAAGGTCATCACTGATACACTGTACACTCTTTATTGTCTCCCACTAAGTCCTTATTCATTATCATCATCATCACCGTCATAAAGACGCTGCATGGTTGCTTTCTACTTTACTCTATCAAGGTCATCACGGACTTTGAGGCCATAGAGCCTAAGGTCATCACTGATACACTGTACACTCTTTATTGTCTCCCACTAAGTCCTTATTCATTATCATCATCATCACCGTCATAAAGACGCTGCATGGTTGCTTTCTACTTTACTCTATCAAGGTCATCACGGACTTTGAGGCCATAGAGCCTAAGGTCATCACTGATACACTGTACACTCTTTATTGTCTCCCACTCAGTCCTTATTCATCATCATCATAATCACCATCATCAAGACGCTGCATGGTTGCTTTCCACTTTACTCTATCTAGGCTATCACGGGCTTTGAGGCCATAGAGCTTAAGATCGGCATTGACACACTGAACACTTTTTATTGGCTCCCACTAAGTCCTTATTCATTATCATCATCATCATCATCATCAAGACGCTGCATGGTTGCTTTCCACTTTCCACTACAAAAGTCATCACGAACTTTGAGGCCATAGAGCCTAAGGTCGTCACTGATACACTGTACACTCTTTATTGGCTCCCACTCAGTCCTTATTCATTATCATCATCATCGTCACCATCATCAAGACGCTGCATTGTTGCTTTCCACTTTACTCTATCAAGGGCATTACGGGCTTTAAGGCCATAGAGCCTAAGGTCGTCATTGATACATTGTACACTCTTAACTGGCTCCCACTCAGTCCTTATTCATTATGATCATCACCATGGTCGCTATCATTAAGACGCTGCATTGTTGCTTTCCACGTTACTCTATCTAGGGCATTATGGACTTTGAGGCCAAAGAGATTAAGGTCGTCATTGACACACTGTACACCAGTTAGTTCCTTGTTCATTATAGTCATCATCACCATCATCAAGATGTTGCATGGTTGCTTTCCATTTAGAGCTTTATTGGTTTGAGGCCACAGAGCCTAAGGTTGTCATTGACACACTGTACATTCTTTATTGGCTTCCACTTAGTCCTTATTTAATATGATCATCATCGTGACTATCATCAAGATGTTGCATGGTCGCTTTCCACTTTACTCTATCTAGAACATCACGAGCTTGGAGGTCACAGAACCTAAGGTCGTCATTGACACATTCAGTCTAAGTTTTGTGAGATATTAACCTCTTTGGCTATGCACGACCATTCACTCAAAGACGGGTGATCCTGTTGATCTACTCAGTTTTAATTAAAACTCACACATATCCGTTATACAAGGCCCTAAAAACAAATCAAGCTCTTTGACTTTTGCAAACCACAGTCGTCCATCTGGTAAAGTTATCCCCTCACAAACCATCATGGACTTAAGAAGTGATGTAGTTCTCGCCCTGCTGAATGTCTCTTGCTGCGTCTTACACATAAATAACTTTTGATGTAAGCCGGTTTAATCAATATAAGCGGCACAATGGCCGAGTAGAGAGTTCGACTTGTAATACTAGTGTCGCGACTTCAAGCGACACTAGTATTACAAGTGTTTTGTCCTTGAACAAAACACTTTACATGACTTTGTTCTTGTCGACTCAGTTGTATAAATGAATACCAGTTCTGCTGGGGGCTATCTTGCCATAGATTAGCGCCCTGTCCAGGGGGAGTCAAAGACTCGCATCTGCTTAACACTACCAAAACCGGAGATAAGCGCCGGCCCTATGAGTCACTTACAGTAGGCTCGAGAAAGGATTTAGCTTGCTATACATTCAATGACCGATTTTACATTCTTATTACTTTAGGCTTAAGCTTGCGTAAAATGTGTCGAATTGGCCAAAATATGTTCTTAAACTGTCTGCAGTGCAGCTAATTGGAGATAAAATAAAAAAGTACCCACCAATATAAACAGTGAATATTGAGTGTGACCGACTGGAATGTTCATTCATGTTTGTTGTACCAAAATGACGACCAGCACTGCCAGCATCCAAGCAACTCATCATTTCATCTGCTGAACTCACAACTTGTTCACTTGCTCCTGCAACAACTGCACAAAACCAAACAATCAAGGAGAAGGAATGGGAATTGGTAGACAACAATTCGATAGTCTTGATTTGGGCCAAGTGGTAGGTTATATTAGGGAGTTAAAATGTGGTAACACCGACGACGACGGTAGAAAACAATTGTGAATACAATATATAGCTGCATGTTGGAATGCACCGTGCTGGCCAGTAACTTGCACGCTGTCGTCTTGAAAATATAACATGAAAAGCTTAGTTTTGAGTTTCCACGGCTACAAGAACGACCTATAGCAAACTTTATCAATCTTCATTTACATCTTCTTTTTCTATTCACAAAACGTAACTCAGACTAAAAAAAGCAAAGTGTGTTTTTTGAAAGCCGTCTTCATCGATGTTGTCGTATTCTGCCATTGCATGGTCTTCTTTCGCATGAGGGACTGAAGAGAAAGCTTGTGAAGAAGACAGGAAGACAAGAAACTTCAGAAAACGTGGAGAAGAAGACCAATTGCAACGGCTAGAACATCATTGGAAACAAACGCAGGTAACACTGTATAAACAATTAGCCAGTGCAGCCAGGTTAGTTTTAATTTATCATAGTCAACTTCAACTTCAACTTTATTATGATATCAGTAGTTCAATATTTACATTTTTTTTGTTACAGACTGATCCGTAAATAGCCTAGCTAGTTGGGGCGGATTTGTCAGAATATATTTACGAAAAGTAAACTACACACAATACACATACACAGAAAAGGAGAAAACGGCTATAATGAGGTTATTTACATTCAGATTTGAGAATAAATTGCTTTGTAACAAATTAACAATAAAAAAAAAGTATTAGGAACGAAGTAGAATGAGTTATACAATGAACAAAAAAAACTTTGAACCATGCAGCAACCATATATGAAATAAAAAGAAATGACGATAGAGTTATTCAAAATTGTTGTTTCTGTAGAGCTGTGCTTATTTGAGAAATATCTGCGTAGTCATCGCAAGATTGCAGAATCTTCATTATAGCGGCGTGAAACCTCTTTTTGAATTGTTTTTGGTTAGTTCTCCTAATGAAGCGGGCAGCTCATTCCATATTCTGCTCCAAAAAGTACTTGCTTAATTCTTTACCACAAAAACTAGTTGTTACTGGATTTATAAGCAAAGTTTCATTGTCATCTGGACAACATCACCTGCAGGTCCTTGTTTAAATCTGTCAATTTTAATGTTAAAAAAAGTACCGTCTTGTGGCTGGAAGAAACTTTGAAAGTACAATCTGAATGTTTTTTGTTCAAAAGAGGGAGGGGAGAGAATGGGAAAAGAATTATCCAGGCAATGTCAAAAGGCTTGAAAGTCAAAATAATGCTTATTGTTCCATGGCTAAAAAAAGCATACTGTAGCAGTACTGAGTACATATATACATTACAAACAACTTAATAACTAGGTCCAAGAGCATATCTGTATTGGAGAAAAAAAAACTTGCCTATAACTCCTCTACAAAACACCTGTTCCACCAGAAAGATCAACAAATTAAAAGTTGTCATTATTTAACATGGTTTTGATATGGCTTTGCAACTTAATGAGAATTTGGACTAGTACAGTAATTGTAACAGTACAAATGAAAACAAATATTTTAATCTTTGTTATAAAATTTGTACAATGAGACAAGTTTCGAATCAAAGATTTGATCATATACCAATGATCAATCAAATATATATTTCTAGATATTCTCCAAAGACAGTACTTGACTCACCTGTATTTCCCTTCTCATCCTCACGAATATGAATATCTTTACTGGATGTGTTCAGGTCGAGAAGATCTCGCAGCTCTTCCATATAGATCTCAATATACGAGACTCGAACAGTACAATTTGTTTTGTTTTTTCCTTCCTGAAATGACAGTTGTAAGTAGCAATGAGAGCTAAAAGTTGAAAGATTGACATGTTGAAGTGAACAAATAAAAAAGGGAACGGCTTTCCTAAACTAATATACTAATAACTCATGGACAAATTATGCTTTGAAAGGGAAATTAATTTTCCAGTCTGAGAACTTGCAAGCAATCAAACATAATCAAGTTATGGTATAATCTTTGTCAAAGAGCTCAATCTTTTGATAATTATTTATTAATGGAAATAACATTATTGTTTATACTGGATAGTCAGTTAAAGTTTCACCTAAATACAGTACCTTTAGAAATGATAGCTGAAAGGTAATGATTTGAAAAATTATTGATAAGCTCATAATTTATAATCTTTGCTTCATGTATACGGCAGATATTTTGTCTAACAATACCAAAATAATGTTTTTATAAGTAAACATGCAAATACCCTGATCTTTTAAAGAACTAAAATCATCAAATAAATTATAGGAAACACAACCTTAGAACTAGACTATAAACTAAATTGTATACAAAATTGTATATGTCTACTTTAGAACATCACACTATATATACATTTAATATGTTCATCTTTTCTTCTTAATATGGAAATAACTTTTTTTAAAAAAATGAACAAAATAAACTAATTAAGAAAGCTGTCTTGTTAGGACATGGTTCAGCCATTACAAAATGTCAGACCCTATAAAATATGAAAATGGGACTTAAAACCAACTGTACCAGCTCCATTAGCCTATAGACTGATTCTTGTGAGAAAATTAAAACAGAACTTTACAATGACACAAACCTCTATAATCTGAAAAATCTGTTTAGCAGCTCTTGGTACAATTCCATACTCCTCTTCCAGTAGCCCTGCTGTGTCGATACCCCCAACAGTGTAGGTCTTTCCTGACCCCTACATAAATTTTGCAAAACAGGTTTAAGCTGGTTAAATTTCTTATCACAAAAGGCAACAACCAATTATCAGATTGAGTAATATTGGCTAGAGTGGTCCTGAGGCTTGAAGTACAGTGGAACCCTGCCTTACGGCCACCTCGTTATAAAGGTCATTTTTTGTTTGGTCCGCAGTCGAATGACCATACTTCTTCTTATAGAAAAAAAACCTCATTAATACAGTCACCCTGTTATTACAGCCAATTTTTTCTTGGCCGTAGGTGACCACATTAACGGGGTCCCACTATATGGCATGACAAAGAACAACTATTTCTGACTAAAACTGAACTCATTCACACCAAACCTTATAACTACATATCTCAGACTCGAGAAAGTATGTACTAGCTGTAAGTAAGTAAGGGATAATTTGCTGTAAAACTGCAAAAACAATTCCAAAAGTGGACATTTTTTCTTGATAAAATGACAACTTAAGTCGAGAAAGAACAAAGACAACAACTGAATACTTATCAAAAAGTGTACTGCTTCAGTTAAGTTCTTTTCAAAACCCTAACTTTCAAATTATCAAACTTAATATATTAACTGCTTTTTGTAGTTTTTTTTTCTTAAGTTGTTCAATTTTTTACTTTAACTCATGAATAACATTTTTAAAAGAGCTTATTAGTGATCAGAAAGATGAGCTTGGTAAAATTTCTTGCTTAAGGACACAGTGTGCTGTCTAGTACATACTGCTATTGAACTCTAAGGAATAATGAGACCATGGATACATATGTACTCATCAATCCATTTTCTACATCTGCTCAACTAGTAAAACATGGAGTAGAAACTTACAGTTTGTCCGTAAGCAAAAACAGTAGCATTGTAACCTTCGAAGCAACTCTTCACTAGCGGCTCCACACAGACTTCATAAATCTCACTCTGTAAAGAATTTTGGTCAGCAATCAAGTTTAATAACAAATAATAACAACAACATCAACATTAACAACAACAACAACCATCACCACAGCAGCAACAATAATAATAATAATAATAATTATTATTATTATAATAAAAACAATGATTATAATAATATTATAATAGTTATTATTGTTATTATTATTATTATTATTATCATTATTATTATTATTATTACTACTTTAATTTACTCTACAGCAGTATAAAAAATATATATATATATTTATTATGCCGATTTGTATAAGGAACAATGATTTAGAATTAGAAAATGGCTTAGCTAGGTTAGCTAGCCCAACATGACATTTTTAATATGTTATCATCGTGTTTTACATATTTTTTAATAGTTATCGATGATTTTTTTTCTTAATATTAATATTACATTTTATATATGTGTGTTTTTAGTGCACAGCATATGTTATATTTTTATGGTAACTCGAAATATGTAATACTTTTATCAGAGAATCAATTCTAGATTATTGTTATTAAAATTGTTATTATTATTATTGTTATTATTATTATTATTAATAATAATAATAACAATAATAATAATAGTCTTTATTCATGGACATGCATGAAGGAACTTAAAAGAGCTCATTTAAAAAGTGGAGGTGTCTACATTAATATATGAATATACAATTCAGAACTATATATTTATTATACTACTATTATTATTATTATTGTTATTATTATTATATTAATAATAATAATTCAACCCAAAATAAATCATATCTTAACATAATAAATATTCTTTATACTGTATTTATACTTTATACCATTGTATTGTGGGGGTAAAGAAGTCAGGGTAAAAAAAACTGTAAACAAAGCAATTTTTATATCTGGAAACTTTGTAGTAGCCTGTTCTTCAATTCAAATTAAACATGGTTTTACTTAATTTAACTTAATTTAATTTAACTATCAGTTTGCCAAATCAGATCCTCTAGAGTTTAACAATAGCAACTTTGTTTAAGGCCCAATTACATGATTTCTAGGGCTCTCACAATAAGACAATAACAAAACAACTCTCTCATAAGCAACCACCCTTAAGTCTGCTGCGCATTAAAGCTATCAGCTTTTCATATTTTTAATTGTGCCTCTGGTAAGTATAAGTTCTCCCCTTTAGCAGGGTAGTACTTAACAAATCTGAATACTAATATTCACGCATGAAACTTAATTTACTTTGTCTAATATAAACTAACAATTCTGGTTTGAGAAGGCTATTTTATGGGAAGCAAAACAAAAACAGAACACAGGAAGCCCACACAACAAGACTCTAGCTGGAAAGCCCTAACCATCTGGGTCTGGTTGTACAAAGTCTGGATAAGCTATCTGTCAGATAAGGGGTTAATTCTATTTTCAACAATAAAATTTTAATAAAAGTTGTTTGACACAATTTAAACCATTACTTTAGGGGACTTGCCCTTACACTTTACAACCTGGGATAGAAAAATCAACAAAGAGTCAAACAATCTTTGATTTATTAGCAACGACAAGTAGCAGCATTTATCCAGTGGATAACTTATCCAGGCTTAATTCATACAAATGAGCCAAGAAATATTTCTTTAACTTTGTACATACAATGATATGTCAAAAATACCAATAACTTAAAATTAGTTTTAATTATTGAAATATTTGAATGTAGCATTATACAATATATAGTTTTATATTATTTTAAGTTGTTGGAATTTACTATGAAGACTATCTGAACAGATTTTTAACTTATAAAACAAGTGTAAAATGATATAAAAATGACATATAATTTGTACTTTTGTACTTAAGTAGGTACTTTGTTCTGCTAAGTCAATCTAGCTCTGTACCTGCAAGGTTCTACTAGGAAAAACATGATCAAAGGTAAATCCTCTGTCCTTTCCCAAAATGAGCTGGGCTTTTTCTGGAATAATATGAACACACTTGGCAACATTGCGCACAATTTCCTGGCCAACTAATGGTCGCACCTGAAAGCAACAACAAGAAAAGAGAAGCCCTTTATGAAAATAATCTCTCCTGGCTTGGTTCTATGCTAAAACCAACTTTATGGCTGTCAAGAAAACCAACAATCTTACACTGGATTTACAGCAAGCATAATACAATTTGTTTTGTTTTGTTTGTTGCAACAGGGGTCAAGGTCCTTTCAAAGTCTGCCACCCGGGACCTACGATTTAACGTCCTTACCCGAGAAGATGCAAAGATCTTACCATTTGCAGATATTGAAGCAATTTCATGGTTAATATAAAACATTTGTGCAATAGCAATCTTCACTGGACTATTAATAACAAGCTAACTTATGAACAATTTTATGTTTGTATTTTCTATAAGTGGCACATGATATTTACAATAAAATTATGTAAAATTTAATTGTAATCATTAGATTTAGATGCTAGATAGATATACTCTTTGAACAATTGTCAAATTCAGTAACAATGTCTGGCTCGCCCCAAACCTCAGTCTCTGTCCGTTCTTTAGCTAAGAGGCAGTAAATCAGTGTTGGCCATTAACCCATGGGCGGTGGAACCTGGGGGCCAGGGGAACAGTGGCCCCCCCAATAATTTGATTTATTGGAGGGAGGCCAGGTCCCACCAATAATTTCTTGCTAACAACAGCAACTTTTGAATAGGAATCTCAGATTTTATAACAAACTGTTACAATTTTCTCACTGTGCCCCCCTCCCAATAGTTTTTTGCTTCCACCACCCATGCACACAACCTTTTAAATAGGCTCTGTCAGAAGTCTAAGAAGGGGTCGTTCACTATAAAAACCCATTTTACCAGGTGATACACCTTATCCAATGAAATTGCAAGGAAGTTTTTTGATAATTTATAAAATCTATAATGCATTGAGTTGGGAACCATTCACATGGCTTAAAATTCAATATATATCCAATGGTTTGTATTCAATGTACATATCGTTTTGTTTGTATTCATATCATTTCATTTTCTCCTATAACATTGATACATGACTTGAAACCTGGAAACACATCATATTTAACCCAATAATCTCTCATTTTGTTATAATATGCAGTCAAACCCCTCAAGACAGACACCCAGATAATAAGATGGACACCTCTATAAAATGGAGACCAAAACTTGGTCCCTGCTGTTTCCTAGCTCATGCAGTCATTTACTGTATTGTAATTAAGTCTCTATATAAGACGAACACCTCTATGAAATGGGCAGTTTAAGGCTAGTCCCAAGGGTGTCTGTCTTATAGAGGTTTGACTGTATAAACTATTGTCGATTTTTGTTACATGGATAACTCAGGGCCCAGTTGTTCAAAAGACGATTAACCCTAATCCAGGGTTAATTACCATGACAACCAGTAGGTTTTATTAAGAGTTAACCCTGGGTTAAAGTTAATCAGCTTTCGAACAACCAGCCAAAGGTCACCAGAGTCGGGGAACAGGGAGATTTAGCATTACATATATGCGAGATGTGAAAATGAAATAAGATCATGTCAGCAAGATTTTCCTGCATCTGCTGTTTCACATTTGCTGTACACATGCCAAGCTAAGGGTTTTCGCGTTTGATATTTACGTGAGATTTTTTGATCTTTTTTCAAGCATAAAATTAGATTTTAAGTGGTAAAAAAGGTAAAGGAATATGTTATGATTAATGTTCAGTTACCTAAATTGAAAAAACAACACAAGAAATTGTTCAAATAGTGCCGATTGGCAACTTTCATCAACGGGAATCAAACAATTGTTAATTGTGACGTACAAACAGTAAAAAATATTTTTTCTTTGCTCTTATATATTTTCTGAATAAGATTTTAATTGCTTTTAATTTACTTGACACTAATTTTCAGTCTAATTCGAGTCGCTCGCGTGTTTTCGCTTGAAGTTCACGTCAACGTGAAGCTAAAGCTAAGAAAACAAGACAAATATATGGCAAACGGCATACGGATAATTGACGTTTGCCGTCTCGTGTCACTTTATAACGTAATTTAGCGTCCCTGGAAACCACCATTTTGAAGTAACACCTATATGTGATACAGAACTGAAAAGTCAGAATGAAAACAATCGCAGATTCTGTCTATAGCTTTAGGAATTGAAAACACGTAAACTAAGCCCTTGAATACCGTTACTGGCGCTGACAAGGCAAAAAAAAACAATAACATATACACATGCATTTTGACAGCCAATAAACGTAGAAATAATCAAATATTTGCTCACCCGCACCGCAACTCGTACTGGAACTTCTGGGTCAGTCATCTTTCACTTATAGCTATATCCGACTGCATATTGATGAAAAATCATAAATTTTTAACTTTTAGATAATGGTGACTTTTGAAGAAAACCAATGATCTCTCTTCCATTTTTTCAGACAGAAAAATGGGTTGTTTACTGAGCCAGCGAGCGGCCTGCGTTTATTGCTTTTAGGATTGAGGGTAGGTACTTCATATATGGTACATGATTATGGAACTAGTACCCTGGATTTGGTAACGTTAATCGGGCAAGATGGCAGACGAAACCGAAACAGAAGATTCGAAAGTGACAGCGAAAGTGAAACTAGCGAAGCTTTTCACCGTTGAGGGGAATTTGGAACGATCTTTTACTTTAAAAGAATTCGTGGAGGCAACCGGGATGAGCAGTAGTGTGGTGAATGTCGCTCTTTTTTCCCTAATAAAGCAAGGAGTTGTGGAGCAGACGAGCGACTCGCCTCCTTCATGGTGTCTAAGTTCTTCTCCCATCGTTTCCGAAAAACAAAGTATTGAGGATAGCAAAACGCAAGGTACATGTTATAAGATTAGAAAGGGAGATTAAAAAAATATTCTTGCATTTGGGTAGTTTCTGATTTACCGACTAGTTCATG
>JAOBRD020605504.1:0-15718 GCA_027575215.2 Hydrozoanthus sils
CGCTCAGATTAAATCGCTTTCAAAATCACCTATTGGTTCTCCGCGATTGCGCCTGAACTTTGTGCGGCCAGTAAAGCTCAATTCCACACCTCGCGTGCCTTAATCGACACTCGCCCGGATTATCGGCCCGCGACGTTACAGATAGTATACGTAATGATGATGGTTACGCAACGATGATGATAGTGTACGTAATGATGATAGTTACGTAACGATGATGATGATAGTATACGTAATGATGATAGTTACGTAACGATGATGATGATAGTGTACATAATGATGATAGTTACGTAACGATGATGATGATAGTGTACGTAATGATGATAGTTACGTAACGATGATGATAGCGTACGTAATGATGATAGTATACGTAATGAAGATGATTCTAGTATACGTAATGAAGATGATAGTCTACGTAATGCCGGAAGATGATTATAAACAGTATACGTAGTGATGATGATAATATTCGTAATAATGATAATATACGTTTTGATGGTGATAGTATACGCAATATAATGATAATATACGTAATAATGGTGATGATAGTATATTTGATGATGGTGCTATAAGTAATGATGATGACAAGAATATAAGTAATGATGATGAAAGTAATTAAGGTAATAATGATCAATGATATGTAATAACTATGGTGGTAATGGTAATAATGATGATTGTGATGAAGTAATATGGTGATGACAAGAGTAGTAATGTTGGTGATGATAGTATAACAACAACATAGGGTTAATGGCTCAATAACCCTTTTCCAGTTCCAATTGCCGCTGATAAAAATAGACTGTCGGCGCACGTAATCAGGGTAATCCTAGAACTGAAGTAAAATATTCACAAATTCCAGGGAGAAAAGGTGTTATTCGCAACTCAGTGTATTGTTTTATTTTAAAATTCCGTTCCTCCACGCTGGAATTTGTGAATATTTTACTTCAGTTCATCTACACTAGCAGTACTAACAGGAGGTGTTCAGTTATGGTTGCTAAAAACCTACCATTTCTCGATTGATGGTTTGAGATAAAGGTTATATACTTTATTTTATGTTGGGTTCATATTTAAACAATTGTTCCGATGAAGGGTTTTCTTTCAAAACGTTTGCACCTTAAAAAACGTAATAAATTAAAATGATCAACTTTATAGTTTGAACGAATATTAGCAAACCAATCATTTAATTTAGGCTTAAACGGATAAAGGAGAATCGAGTTAATCGGAAACAGTAGAGACCTTGAGTAACGAGGAAGACAACATCGACGACAACAGCGAAAAGCAACACACTTCTCGCCTGTCATTTTTCCGATGAAGTATGGTTAGTTTGCTTAATGCTTAACTTCTCTTTTGTCCGAATTACATTTCAGTTGTGAACAGAAAAAGATTAAAGTGAACATTTTTCTCAAAGTTAAAGGTAAATGAAGATTTAGAAAACTTTCTGTAGGCCGTTCTCGTTGCCAAAAACCTCAAATTTAAGCTTTCCACGTTGTTGTTTTCAAGACGCCAGCATGGAGAAGACCAGCAGTCATTCCAACTTGGGGTTATTGTATTCCGCCACAACGCCGTTCTCTGCTTTCGTCGACGGCGTTACCGTTCTCGATGCTTAAGGTCCCTATTCTTGGTTTTCACGCACACTCCCTTGAGACGCAAAAGACAAAAGACGAAGCAGCCATGTTGGTTTTCTACACAAAAGAAAAAAATTAAGTTCTTTTGTTCAAGGACACCAACATGGCCGCTTTGACGTCAGGTGAAAACCGGCAATACACATGTTTGCCTTGTTCCCATTTCGAAATCTCCTGTATCAGTATAATAAGATTGCTTCTCTAAAAAGTATTCGACAACAACAACAACAACAACAACAAACTTTATTTTTGCACTAATAACAACTACACATATAAAAACAAACAAATTTTTATAAATCAGATGTAGCGCTGGATATCAGAAATAGCTTTCGCTAAACGAGTCTGATAACCATTTTGAAAAATAATTGTCAAATAAAAGTTGTAAGATATTAATAGAATTTAGAAGTTATAACATATAATAAACACAACTGCAATAAAAACTGAGCCCGTGATCAAAAAGAAAAAAAAAACCAGAGAAGTGAGAAGAAATACGAGAACCAGATGCTAACAGAAAGGTCACTCGTCATTTGTCTCGCAGTAAAGGATGTGGCAAAGAGTAGAGTTGAGAGCATGCAGGGGATGCACATGAAAGTGAGGCGAATATTGAAAGGTCATCAAGGCAAGGTTCTGTGTTGTGATTGGTCAGCAGATAAGCGACATTTGGTCAGCAGTTCTCAGGTATACCGTTTCAGAGCTTTCTTGATTTCTTCTTATTGAATTGTACACTTGGTTTAAAAAAACATACGTTTATATCGTGTTTGGTCGTGCAAGCCCTTAGCATAGTTATAAATGCATTAAACTCTTACCTAGAAACACCACGATAAAAAAAGGCTGGCGCTTTTACTTTGTGTACAGCTGACACAGAATTAAACAAGGTTTGTGATTGGTTGATGTAAGTTTGGGGTAAGTTTTATCTTTCTTTTGATTGGTTCAAACTACGATCTGTGTCCTCTTCACGAAGTAGAAGGCCAGACTTGTTATAATTTATATCCATTCACACCTAGCTGTATTGGTAAATTCTCTCAACTAGAGAGCGTTCTTTCCCTGAACAAGTTCGGAAAACTTTACATTTATGTCTTTAAAAAGTTTGCCAGCATTATTTTATCATTTCTCATTTTATCATTATAAAATGCCATATTTTTCAGTGCTATCTAAGGAGAAGTTAGATATTGATAACTAACTCGGACTGAAAAGGTTTAGATGGGATCCCTCATATCGCGATAAGCTAGATATTTTTATATTTTCACACTTACGTAGCTTTTATATTTTTACACTTTCGTAGCTATATTTTTATAGAGTTTTGTTATTGGGCTTCAAGGTTTTTATTTACTGCACGACCCTACAAGTTTTAGCTTTAAAAATTATCGTGTTGAAATAAAGCCAATCGTGGCACACCTGGCCTTGTGTGTTTTACGGACATCATTCGCACGAATTACCTTCTAAGACTTTGAACTTTTTTTAAAGGATGGCAAGGTGATAGTTTGGGATGCGTTCACTACAAACAAGGTAAGTTCTTAATTGTCAAACTTGTGTTGGTAAGCATTCGGTTGCTGTGTTTAATTAATAAAGAATATCGATTTTTTTTTCGCTTGCTCGTTCAAGTCTCAAAGCGGCTCGCTCGATTGACACTTTGAGTTTTGGTCTCCTCTAAAAAACAACCGCTACGCAGGCTAAAATTCTTAAAACATTTGTTGGCTATCGTACCTGCTACAGTTCTAGCAGTTTTTGGAACACTGGTATGCTGGCCCATTAAAGCTTTTCATGTTGGTATGTACTGCCATGTTGTATTTTTTTTCCTTACCGAGTATATTTACCTAAAGTTTAAAGTTACTTTTATGTGTGCACAGTTAATGAGACTTTGTTTGTAAGACCTCTTATTGCAACATTAAAGACTCGACCTTTTTGGGGAACCATCTGTCAATGAAAAATTTCGAGTTTCAAATGACTTTGTGTAAGTTTCCTTTATCAACCGTCTGCAGACAGGGTAGTTCGGCTCTTGGTCTACTTTTCTGTCCAAGAAATTCGAAAACACAAAAGCAATAGGCGTTGACCGATTAACCAATCACACCAAAGAAAACCGCTCGACATGATCCTCCGACGGGTATATAAAGCCTGGTGAAGACTTGCAATAGCATTCGAAACGTCACATTCATTTAGTTATGATCGTATAATCGTGCGACGATCGAGTGGATACTCCTCTTTATTATTCCTTCTACATTGAGCAATAATCTATAACACTTTAATACTGCCGTACTTGTTCGAACAAACGCTTCTTCTAGAGCTATAAAGTTGCACTCAAAAACTATTGAACGCTTCTTATAAAACCCAACGTGTGCGCTACCTAATTTACCGTAACATACGCAATAACTGCTTTTAAAACTCTAGAAATGGCTTTATATCGTGTAGATAGCAAAAAAAATATAAAAATTGTGAAAATTGAGGTAAAAGCTTAAAACATTTAAAATACTGACATTTTAAAATGTTTTAAGCTTTTACCTCCATTTTCACAATTTTTATATTTTATCGAGCTCTGCATCGGTGTGCATCTAGCACTTTTAGGAAAAAGTGATCCCCTATTTTACAACAGTAGATGGCAAATAAAAATAATAGAAATATATATAAAGACTAGCATTCATTTCTGTACGATTAAATAGAAATAAAATAACATGTACACGCCATACTTCTCTAGTAGTTCAAACGTCCTTCCCTTGAGAATTCAATACTGGTAGATTTACTAGGCGTTTAATTGAACATTCACAGTATTTCTACTACTTTCAATGCTACCCTTTAGGCAGCAATTTATTGTTGTTTTAGGGTTACCTGATACATTTAGGCAAAATGGCAACTTGGCATTTTTAACCCAGTTATTTCTTGTGGCCATAACCACCAACTATGTAGAAATGCACTTTTATTTATATTTATTATTATTTGTAAAGAAATGGTTAAATAAAATGTTGTTCTTGTCATACAGGCCTGACTAGACATAGCCTGCGTAGTGGCTGTTTCTTTAGGGGAGAGGCAGGGTCGCGATGTTAAACGCGCGATTAAAAGAAGGACCTGGGGAGAGGAAGGAGCAAAACAAATTCCCTCTCTCTCCCCAGGCCTTTTCTTCACTCGCGCGTCCCATTAAAAAACAGCCGCTACGCAGGCTAGACTAGACTGGGAGACTTCTTTTAATTTTTAAGGATGACTTGAATAACTAGTATAAGCTCTATCAGTAACAGCTTTGTTCATACACGCCAAAGCGGAGAATGAAAAGACTAGCGAAAAACGAAGACATACAGAACAATACAAACATTACAATTCAATGTTGATGACTTATCAAGTTTGTAAAAATAACATCAAATATATTTAGGAAACAAGTGGTATTTTTTTGTGTTCTTTTTTCCGTGACATCGGAGTTCTGGTCACTTTATTGGTCAAAACATGGAAACTCCGTTCTCATTTCCATATGTTTGATTTGCCGATACGTTAGTGAATTTGAAAAACAAAAGGATTGCGTTAAGGTAAAATATTCGCTCGTTTAGCTGAAAAACAAATTTTAAGTGCTTTTTGTTTCGTAAATATGAAATAAACTTCTCGATTGCAACGATCTATTTTCTCGCTGTAAATGAAACAGAAACAATTAGTCACTTTTCCCCCTAAACTTGAACATCTAGCTTATAGATTGTTATCGTGGAAAACCTTATCACACTGTACTGCACACAGTCAACAACTGTGGCCTATAGATACTTGAAAAGATGAAAGACCATTTCAAAAATGGAGTACTCAAAAGCTTGCAGATCCGTGAATACCGAAGTCCAAGCAATACCTTGATTTGCTATTTTTTACCAGTACTTGCGTATTTATATTTTAGTTTGTTAAATTCCCACCATGAACCATATTTTTATAAATATAAACAAATAAATACGGCAAAGACATCTGTATAACTAAATAATTAAGTGTACCTTAATATGCATGAAATTAGTGTGGTTAACGCAACGAAGTTAGCCTCCAAGTAAAGCGGCATCCTTTAAAAATATTGATATATTTTTAGTTTCTATTAAATATGGACAAAATATCAATCTATGTCTGCCTAAGGAGAACCTACTTTCAGATCAGCACGTTGTTGTTCCTAAAAAGCTTTAAGCTGGCACCATTTGGCTTGAGGGCATTCGCCTTCTAACCACTTGCAGCCGAATACGTACAAGTGCTGTGTTTAGTGCTAAAACATTGGAATCTGTTGTATCATTTATATGTTCCCATAAAAGGGGAAGAAACTATTACATATGGGCGCCAGTCAGCCGTAGTTGAAACTGAAATGTTTTGAGTCAAAAGGAAATGAACCGTTTCGAAAATGCGAGTTTGAACAAGTGGTATTTAGCAGCTAATTTTTTGCTTTTCAAACCGAGATTCAACAAAGAAATCTGAAAATGCGTTTGATTGGACTCAGACTTGCCTCTATCGATTATAGTGCGTACACTTTAAAGTTACCACTTCAATAACAGTACTACATACAGCAACAGCGAAATTTATTTTTGAGGGTAGCGGAAACCATTAAAGTATTCTACCAGTTACTTTACATGATGTCCACCCTAAAATCTTAAGATTAGGTGAAAGTAAAATTAGTCGTGCATTAAAAATAATAAAAGCGCGAACTTTCCATGTGACACAAACAGAAAAATTTTGCTTCGACTGCCACGAAGATCGTGTATTTTCGGTTTTCACCCGCGCAAAAAAATCACTAGTATTGCTTCTGCAAAGAAGCCCACGAATTTATCTGTGGAACTACTATCACGTGTAATCGGGGTTTAAACATACTGATTATGATTGAGGAACGCAAAGTCCTGTGGGAAATGCTAAAGCAAAGAGAAGTCCTTGAAAGTCACTGAATTCATTTCTCCCCCCTCCCCCAGTACTGTTTTTGGCTAAAAGTCGGCTTTAGTAGAAAATTTTGCAAGATTCTAGTGAGCGTTCGTTAAAGCGAAAATAATCTTTGTCAAGTGATTAAGCCCAAAAGTCATGCCTAAAATGACTCGAACTCTACCTGTTATTATTGAAAGTTTTCGATATAACTTGTGCTCAGTTATATAAAAAGAAACATACCAAAATGTTAAAAGTGAGTGAAAGCGATTTCTTTCAATACCTTACACTCGTTATTGCTGAAGAGCGAGCAAAGCAAGCAATTACCTATTCATAATCAAATTCTAGTACAAATCTCGATTTCATCAAATTCATTGCGTTGTAACCACAATGCACTGCGCGCAATGACGGAGCCTCATTTTCATTGGAAGACACAAAAACAGACGTTTTTCAACTCGTTATATTTGAGCTCATATTAAAACAAACCAAAATATCCGCAGCGATAGCATAGCCTTGAGACATACTAGCAATATGTCGTTTAGTTTTGCTTAAAGCTTTTTGCAATTTCAATTTTTTCCAGTTAACGCTTGACTCTATTTTTCAACAATTGTTTTGTAACAAACTTGCAAAGCAGTGTAGTGGAGGATCTTAAAACTATTGTTAGATATAAATTGTTTATGCTCAGTTTTGAAATAATGGCGGTAACTGTCCACAGATCAACGCATTTTCAATGCCTACCACCTGGGTCATGGCCTGTGCTTATGCACCGTCTGGGCAGATGGTGGCTTGTGGGTAAGGAAACACTGAATGCATTAACTTTTTTCTTTTAATTATCTTTTTATTGGATTTCATTAACGGAAAGCTGCTGATCATGCATGTTTTATGGGTGTTATTTTACGATTATTATGGAAATGGAGTATAATACAGCTTCTTTGTTGATTTTCAACTTTGCCGACAAATACTGCCCCTTCCCCTCCAGGACCCAGTTGTTCAAAGGCAGATTAGTGCTAACCCTGGGAATATTTTTAACTCAGCCTCTTGTTTCGAACTTAACGTACACAGACCAATTTGATGGAAAACGCAGACAAAACCTCAATTTTTCCTTAGAGAAGAAATTACTGTTTGAATTTTTGGTTTATCCTAGGTTGAAATTAACTCGGCCTCAACTTTGAACAGCCCAGCCGAGAAGGATGTGAACCTGCGACCTTGACAGTTGTAGAGCTAGTATATTTGTATCCCATAAGGCTCAAGCACTACATATATGTTCTTTGTAAATTCTCCCAAATAGGGTTCATACTTTCATGTCATCAGTTTGGGAGAATTTCGGTTTTTATCTTTAGAATTTTACTATGTTGAATCGATTCCCATTGTTTTTGTATGTGTTGTGTTAGGAGAAATTAGATGTTAACAAACTTCATGGCTGAGCAGAAAGGTTAATATCAACTGACAGTTGTTTAAAGAAATTTTAGAGTGTTTTAACGTAGTTTTAGGGTGATCAAATTAATGTACTCTGGTCCGCAAATTTTCATATGGAAATTGCAACTTGGTTATAAAATTAGAAAGAAAGTGCTCCACAAGTTAAATGCTCAGAAAAAATTCTGAGTCACTGACGGGAATCAAACCTGCAAGCCTCTGATTACCGGTCAGATGCTCTACCCACTGAGCTACAGAGACTCACATGGGGAGCCGAGTCACAGGATAAGTTCTAGTCCCCGCTGGACACACGTCTTGCATCTGCTAGCTCGATATACCCAATAGCCAATGCTATACGATATTATCAAATGATTAATATAGAAGTTTTGCAACTTGGTGTTGTATAGAACGAAGGAAATCGCTTCTCAAGTTCTGAGCGATCAGAAAAAATTCTGAGCCACTGACGGGAATCGAACCCGCAACCCTCTGATTACCGGTCAGATGCTCTACAGAGACTCACATGGGGAGCGGAGTCACTGACGGGAATCGAACCTGCATTTTCTTTTTAAGTTAGTGTTATAATTACATTTTAGAACCTCTCAGTAAAGATTTTTTATAATAAAAAATATGATTACGTGCTCAGTAAATGGTAATTCTTTTTCTTCAGCGGATTGGACAACAAGTGCTCTGTCCACCGACTGAGCTTTGATGAACAGGTTCATAAGAAACACACTGTTGCCATGCACACCAGCTTCTTGTCTTGTTGTGTCTTCACAAACTCCGACAAGCAGGTATAGTAAAGCAAGCAAAATGTTTATCAGTAAAATTAAAATAAAGAAAAGTTGAAGTTTAATCTTTAAGATTTAGAAAACTAAAGCTATCAATCATTCTGTTTTTCTCTCAATCAAATATAGAAAAAAATTGTGGATTTGCTCTCTCCCCTACTAGCATAAAGTTCTTCTAGTTATAAAGAATCAGTTTTGTTCCAAGTCACACGTGAGCTCTCCAGACATTTAATAGATTTAGAAAACTGAACAATTTATTACCCTACCAAGACCTAACTAAATTAAAAAAAAAGAAAAGCCTGAAGTTTAATCTTTAAGATTTAGAAAACTAAAGCTATCAATCATTCTGTTTTTCTCTCAATCAAATATAGAAAAGAAATTGTTGATTTGCTCTCTCCCCTACTAGCGTAAAGTTGTTCTAGTTATAAAGAATCAGTTTTGTTCCAAGTCACACGAGAGCTCTCCAGACATATAACAGATTTAGAAAACTGAACAATTTATTGCCCTACCAAGACCTAACTACCAGGCTCCAAAAATTACTAATATAAAAATGTTTACAGTCTTTTTACTCGAGTTTCTGGCCCTTCACCCGTCTTCAGAGACTTTTAACCATAAGACAGAATGCTATTGTCTTTTAGGACATTGGCCTCATGCTCGTTTGAATATCAATGGTGCGCTTTTACGCCCTATGATTGGTTATGTTTACTCAAATGTAAAGTTGTCGGAATCTTCAGATTTTCGTCAAAGTTTGATAACAACTTCGGAAAGCGCCGTGCCTGTCAATCATATGTTTATCTAAGAAGCTTATAACAGTAGGCTTTGTTCTAAAGGGAAGACTCGTTCTCACCTGCAACTACGCGCTAATTTGCTATTGTTAAAGTTTTTCTCGCTTCGCTGAACCTTAGCGTTGTTCTTCGGCTTATAGATTGTATCATATTGCTGAAACAAACCATAAAAGTTTAAGTAATACAATAAAAGCACGTTAGATCTCTTATGTTTTGCTGAAAAGGTTGAGCATCATCACTTGGTTTTGCTACAAAGTTATATTTTCCAGTACTGTAATTGCTTGGTCTGCCGTATATATATATACATTACAGTATATTAACTGAGAATTTGTCTGTTGAAGTTACTTAAAGAAGAACTTAGCTAGCTGGCGCTTGCAGCTCTGTTTTAAAACCGCACCGCGTATGGCGGGGAGTTCGAAAATGTGGTTTCTCTCAGATTTACGGCGATTTCTACGATTTTACCCAGCTCTAGCGTTGCTATAGGTGAATTTCAGATGACATAATGTTTACATACAAACGTTTTCAAATCGAAATATCTTCGGGACCTTAAACGAAGAAACATTTGTCTCAAGTAACCTTTCAAATAACAATGGCTAAAACTCTTAAACACAGCTTTCTTAAAAAATACGGAAGTTACCTCGCCACATATATACAGTCTTCCTATTTTTAAAATAAGTTAAACAGGTTTTTTGTGAAGGTCGTTCTTTTATAGACGTGACATCCTCTTTCAGAATTTCTCGTTCAACAATTACGGTATGTTCTTCAAATAGAAATAGTCGTTGATAAGGAGATTTTGCTTCCCGTCCCGGAAAATTCTAAAATACGTTGTTCGCATCAATCGAAAAAACCCCGCTTGTCTAGCTTTTCTTACACTTAAAATAAATGGAATCTGAAATGGAGTAAAGCCCTTTGAACATGTTTCGCCATTACGTTTAAAATTTTTTTTTTTTCATTTCCAATTTTTCCACCGCCCGTAGATTCTGACAGGAAGCGGAGATACTACCTGTGCATTATGGGATGTGGAGTCCGCTCAGTTGCTACAGAGTTTCCATGGTCACGCTGCTGACGTCATGAGGTACATATTTGGTTTCTAAGTCTCACCTTTTTTGGTTGGTATTTATGCTACATATTTGTTCTGAAGTAGAGTATAATTTTGGTCGACCAGTTTTCGATCGGAGAGAGATAACCAACTTAAAAACTTAGAAGCAAAATAATTTAATTTCGAGAGCGAAAAAATAATATGTATATCCGTAAAGACTTGGAAAAAGTTCCAGTATTTCTATGCAAACACAAGTTTCACTTCTTTGAAGATACACGAATAGTACAGTATATATAAGTACGTTGATTTAATTGGTATTGTATGTTTTATTCTTGTTTGTTCCGATTCAAGCAAGTGTATCGTTGGTAGATGAAATAGTTCTTATTTATATGTTATCGGGAACAAGTTGAAAAAATATTTTGCAATGGAAAATGAGTCAATGACGTTTGGGTGGATTTTGACTTTGGAAACTCGATAATGCCGTATGAAAATTAAAGAGTGCCATAACCGGGAGTGATAGTAATAGGTTTTTTTTCATTTTCGTAAATATATGAAATTTAGTTCAACCTTCGGATTTCTTTCAGAATTAAAAGTTAAAAATTTAGTGCAAGCCTGCCGCTATACGAATCCATATATACTATTTAATCAACTTTAATTTAGCTTGCTATACAAGAAATTCCCGAGGACCTAAACACAAATGTAGCTGTAGTTTCAAAATAAGTTGTTTTTTTCGAGTCTTGCTTGAGATAGTTTGGTCTTTTTCTAAGCTGTTGTTTTGAATGTTTCATGTCTATTTTTAGCGTTGATCTGTCACCGGAGAATGGAAACTTGTTCGTGTCAGGAGTAAGTACAAAGTTCTACTCAAACATGTATAGAGTGGTTCTTGATTGAGAAGTTTCGTGCCTTTGTAATCGCGATGTATTACCTGTATTACCTTTATTTTGATATTTTGATAAAAGTAGAAGTTTTGATAAACTTAAAACCATTTCCTTTCTATAAACCCTTCAAAAAGCTAGGAACGCCCGTGCGCTCTTTGTTTATATATATTATATAGCTGCGTTTACGTTGTTCAAATAAGTTGTTACTTTAAAATTAATGCGAACGAAGCAACGTTTGTTGTTGAATATTTTCTATTTCGAAGCCTCCCCCCTCCCCCAGGGGGGATACTCCCTTATAATAAGCTATTCGGGGACGTGCCGCCCTTCCGGTATGCATTATCGACCTTCTCAGTCATAAACGGGGTACACTTTTACATGGTGCCCGAAATTTTGAACAGGGTATAAATATCACTTCTTTATCCATCATCAACGTGGTAACTAGTTCTGATTCTCAGAATATACGATAAACAGAGTGTGATTTTATTGTACTACAATTCATAAACAGAGTATAGAAATTCATAACGTAGTATCACAAAGAGTGTTTAGAGCCCGAGCGGCATTCCTCCCCCCCCCACCCCTCCCCTCCTCCCTCCCCTCTTCTGACAGGATTTCGATAGTCCATCACTTTTTCAAACCATTACTTTAAATACGAAAATATTCGAACTGTTACATTTTCGGACAACATTAAAGGTCCGAAAATTTTTAAAATCGTCCGAAAAATCTTACTTCTAAACATTAAAATGTCAGAAAGTTTTGAGGCCTAGTGTGGTCAGGAACCCAAATTAAAAGTTTTACAACGCGGATTCCTCATCTTCAAATACAATTGCAGTTTCCTAGAAGTCGACAAGTTTCTCCTATTGCTTTGGCTCATCGTTTGAATCAATTTAAACTAAAAATAGCAGATAGAAAGCAATAGTAAGTTGTGTCGTTTTTGTTGGTGTTGTTTGTAAACTAGTTGAGTTTTAGTCATTATTCCGCAAGGTAAAATCCGGAATTTAACAAACAAATACGATCTTTCGATTTAACTCTATTCCCAAAGGGAACTGGAATAACATAATTTTATGCATACTTTTATTTAAACAAAGACACGGCAGTTTTAAAACAGTTTTAACTCTGACGATGATCGTTTGATCGAAAACGTGTAGTTTTTTTATAAGAGTTTTTATACCATTTTACCTATGCTTACATATAGTTGAGTTTTGTTGATAGATTTCTAAAAGTGTCGTCGTTTGTCCGAAATTTACCGGCAAAAATGCCCGAAATTTTTTTTCCCGAAAATATTTAATGTCCGAAAGTTTAAGGTCCGGATTATTTTCGTAGTTAAAGTAGTTTTTGTACAACCATCGCGGGTTCGTTCCATGACGTTGATTCGCTACGAACTGGTGCTTGTCTCTTTCGACTTGAGTAGTCTCGTTAAGAGCGCTTGGTTTTTGCTTGAAGCTGTTAACGAAGCAAGTTTTTTTTTTATTTACCAAGGGTTGTGACAAGATGGCGCTGGTGTGGGATATACGAACAGGGCAAGCTGTAAACTCGTTCCAGACCCACGCAGCCGATATTAATAATGTTAGGTAAGTCCTGTGTTGAGAGTTTTGAACTAAGAAATGGCCGACGTTAGAAGTAGGGCACTAAATAGCAAAAGTGAATAGATGGTGTGAAAAATTGATTCAATTCATTATCTAATTAATTTGCGTAATCGGAGTGGCTGGAATCAAAAAGAAATTGCGAAAAACACCCGAAAAATGGATTTTCCTCAATTTCTTTTGTCATTATTTTACAGTTTCCCTAGATACTCATGGCCAAGTGTCCTTTAAATCGTATGAGCCAAAAAAAAAATAAAAGCATTAACAACTGCCGTGACCTGTTGTTATTCTGCCTACTTCTGACGCGGATCATTACATTTTTTTCAATTCGTATGTTTAAAACTTGAAGACCAACTGAAGGTTTGTTGTTACGAAGAATCCCAATTGTTTTGTAACCACGATATTGCCTTAATACTGAGTAATTTTATTTTTTATCAGAGGTGGGAAAGGATCGGAGATGTAGCTAGCTGCAAGAATGTTTAACCCCTAAAATGTTTCTTTGTGAAGTCGTTATACAAACTATGCCAAAAGGTCTTGAAAGTAGCAAAACAGAAATAATTTTGAGGAAACACACAACAATTTTTGGTTTACCAAACGTGTTTCGACACTACTAGTGTCATCTTCAGTGGTGAAAAAGAATGACTATAACAAGAATACATATAGAGTAAAATTACAATAGCAGTGGTGGTTGGGACAAAGACAAATGAATTGGAAAGTTAATTTGGGATTACATGCTTAACTTGGAAATTGAGTGAAGGATTTTCAAATTTTTTATGAATGGCTTCTTTGATCTTGAATTGGAATTCCGTTGAGGCATAATCTAGATTTTGAAGGCGGAAGCATTTTGTTCAGTGAACAAAGGAGCGGCATTGCGGAGAGTTCTTTTGGGATTGAAAACGTGAGAAGCCTTGTCCGTTGTCATGATCTCACGAACGTGGGTTAAAAATGTTGGTGAGACGTGCTCTTATAGCAAAAAAGGAAAAGACTATGAACAAACAGGAATTTTCTAAAACAGTCCAAAGCGAACAAACTATGTGAATGCGGAGCCTCTAGAAGAAGGTTTATGGAAGAACTAAGCAAAATCTTACTGTGGCCCCGGTTGTTCCGAAGACCAATTAGCCTTAACCCAGGGTAATGTTTTCAATTCATGCTCGTGTTTCTTATGATCCGTTAACTGGCCTGACTTGGAAACTTTACTGTGCTTATAAAAAGTTTGTATCGGTTAAACTTCTGAGCTGTGTTTGTATTATAAGCAAACCTTTGTATAGTTTAACTGTTTGAATATTTCCAAAAGCCAGTGTTAAAATTTACCAACTCAACCAGTTAACTGGTCCTTGGTTTTTAATTTCCGGGAGCGCAATGAACTGTGGGTAGTCGATTCGAGTGTTGGACGAGTCATTCACTGAATTGTGTGTCTATCGTCAGGAACTAGCAGCATTTGAAAAGAGAGTTTATTAATGAAATACATCAAAGACAAACAAAATGTTAGACTGAGATTGTTTAAGCTTAAAAACAAAAAGTGAGCCGAGAAACCCGAGCCAGAAAAACGTTTCTCTGCGTTTATAAAAAAGCACATAACGATGGTGTGGACGTATTAGTAACTTTTGTTTCTATGCAACTGCTTCCCCTTACAGTTGTGTTAATCTTCCAGGTTCCATCCAAGTGGTGACGCTTTTGGGACTGCCTCCGACGATGCCACGGTTGGTCATTTGGGTATTCTTATCAATTTTCATTATAATTATTGTTATTATTATCGGAAGTGACTCTATAAAAGTAAAACTCTTTACCTAACCTCTAGGGACTTTGAACTTGATTTTGAACATTAATATATTCTTGTTATCTGTTAAATGTTTTATTTTGACCTGGTGATGGTGTAAGGAGGAGAACGAAACGTTGTCTGTAACTTTCCCGTAAATTTCATCAACTTATTATTATTATTATTATTTATTATTATCATTTTTATTTGTTATTATTATTATTGCTATTTATTATTATTATTGCTATTACTATTTACTTATTATATTACCGTAATTGTCATTTTTATTATTGATACCTTAATTATTACAAGCTTCATTTTTCTCCATCCGCTAAACTAAGCTCTAGTAAGGTTTTGGCCATTTTGCGACAAGGGATGAAATTCTGGCTTCTTGGCGATTTCAAATCAGTCCAAAATGTAGACGTAACACTTGTCGGATCTGTCTAGAGATGTTGCTCAGTACGCTTATACTTCGCCCAATGTAAGCGCATCCAGAACACTAATGAATGACGGATCCCTACCCTCTGGATGCCGGATGCTTAGATTGTAGATTTCGTGGGTGCTTTCCGGATGCATTTCAGCTTGCAAGCAGCTTGTTTCTGGATGCTAGATGCCTTGCTAGTGGATGTTGGATCCCGATTCCTCTTATGCTCCGGAAGTTGGATGCCAGAGCGAAAAAAATTGTGGATTCTTAATGCTGCTGGATATGCTTAGATGGGGCCGTACATTCTTGTATAGAACTCTGTTTGTTAGCTATGCCGTATAGGCTAAGGTCCAGATCCTTCTGACCCATTTGGCCCGTCTCAGTGTTTCTATCTACCTATAAGATAGATAGATAGAAACTTACTGTATATAGTGTGTATTGAAACTAAAATTTCTGTGAGTGACTGTTTCTATACCAATAGCACACGTGCAATAGTTCTGGCGTTTAAAATCCATTCAAACTCTTTTGGAGGCTAAAAACACCTAAAGATTGTTTTTGATAGCAGCTGCAACCTTCAACGAAGAAATGGGAACAACTTACATC
>JAOBRD020605611.1:0-11548 GCA_027575215.2 Hydrozoanthus sils
TAACCTCTTATGCTGTCTGCAATATCATCTGGGTCGTTATTTGGTTGGAGAGCGGGGGTATAACTTCGTAAAACGCAATCACTTTCACAGAAAAGCTCTAGAATCGCAACAGTAAACAGCAGACTGAAATATAGTAAATATTTGGATTGTCAAAACATCTAGACACCCTAGACACAAGTTGTTGAGTGTACTCCATTATCTTTAATCATTTTCACCAGCGTGAAAAAATGTCATTTTTCAAACCTCTTCCCCCCCCAAAAAAAGCGTACATATAATAAAATGACAACTTCCTCATCTTGACACTGATATTGTAAATTTTCAAATGTGAACAAGTTTTGTAAATATGGTATGAAAATGGAGCTCCCCTTACCAATACCTGGCAACAAAACAAGAATCTGAACTAGGTGTGACAGCGAAACTAAGAAACAGTGATGTGACAGCGCTGTTGCCATTTGTGTCACAGTGGTGTGAGCTGCCATCGCTGTCATACCAAAATTGGCTGCCACCGGTGACAGCGATATTAACAGCAACGTAACAGTAATGACTTCGGCAGCGGTGTGACGGCAATGTTGGTTGACAGCAAGAACCATACTGATCTATAACCAAACATTTTTACCCTACAGTGGGAGAAAAGATGATTTTATATATTTTTAAGTCATAAGTTTATTACACCATTTTACGATTGGTAGTTAGAGACGTAGATAGTTTTTATTAGTTACTGCTAGATATGTAGGTAGACAGTCTAAGTTAGACGAATTGGCAGATATATTGGCTGGCAGCAGTAGTTAGAAACAAACAATAAGATAGGTAGGCATCTTTGGCAATTTTTTTTAAATCATTATATTATTCAATTTTTTAGACTAATTAAATACTTAATTTTAGATACTTTTTTAAGCTTGTAACTCACACACGGCCACACCAGCTGCACAGCTGCCGTTAGTTTACTCACCGTGTCTAAATAAAGGCTATTATTATTATTATTATTATTATTATTATAATAACAGCGACGTCAACAGCAGTGTCACGCAGCTGTCAGCCGACATCACTGCTAAACCGCTGTGAGACAACATTGCTGCTTCTACACTGTAACTGAACATAGGTATGATTTGCCACTTTGATAAAAAAAAACAAACAATAAACAATCGAACATTCATGATTTAACAAAAATAGCCATGTTCATCTTGGCAATGAATAAGATTTAATACGAGGAAGAATGTCTTTCAACAGTATCTCTGTCAGTCTCAACATGATACACTGTGTCAACTGTGTGGATTTTCTATCTCACTTTTATTCTTAAACTCGATTTTATGGATTTTTACAAGTACTCACCTTCCTTCTATACTCATGTTAGTTGTCCACACGCAGTTAAGTTTCCGAAAATGTCAATGTATTGCATAGCTGTCAACTCTCCCGCATTTGGCGGGAGTCTCAAGATTTTCAACCCTTTCTCCCGGTCTCCCGCATAACAGCTCTATTCTCCCGCTTTTTGGGGGTTTCCAGTGACACAAGTAGAGTTTTCCGAACGTTGTGGAAAGCAGAAATCGTTGGGTGTAATTATCAAAACACCATGAATAAGAAAATTTACATCGTCTGCTTTTGTCTTGGCGGTACAACCTTGTCTCTGTCGTCAGCCAATCATGGACAGGCTAGCTTGCAAAAGGCGTGCAAGTTTTAACATGTTGTCTTCCTCGAAAACCCGTGTCTCTGTTCGTCATTCAAGGCCAGATTCATAGGGAGGGTGGTGCGATGGGTGCGCTCGCACCCCCACCCCCTCTCCCACAGGCTGCTAAGGTCCATGTTTTTGTTACATGCAACATCCTCGACCTGCCTCTAACTGGAGACATTATTGAGTGATTTTAAAAAGTGCAAGGTTTAAAAACATGTATAGTATGGCTTTGTTCTGATTAACTGTTTGTGAAGTACTACAAATGAAATTGAGCAAAAAATTTGTAGTTCTTTTAAATTGTAAAGATTGCTCTGCCAAAAACATCGATTTTGCAGTTCGAAAACATTTTCTTCGTTTTAAGTTGGTTCTGGCAGCATACATTTCAATCTGAGACATTTTTATTTTTAAAACTTTCCAGGAGAGCACGCCCCCGGACCCCCCTAGAGTCTCGGGCCATAGGCGCTTGTTTGGTCCGTCTCCTAGTTCAATCGCACCCTCCCGCAAAAATTCTGGCTACGGGCCTGAAGGCTACCCAGTAAAAGGCGCGAAAGTTGCGTTACCGTTAGTTCCGTTAAGTCCCAAGTCACCCACATCTGGCAGTTCGGAGCCACGTTTGAACATCAAAACCCGCTGACCCGCCAGGCTAGCAGAAAAACCCCGAACTATGTTCAGATTATGTATTTCCCACCAAATCTGTCAAATCCGATCGCTAAGTACTGCCAGATTTCATTTTAATAGAACCTCGGAACATAAACGAATGCTAAAAAGTGCCATTAGCTCTCAGAACACTACTATTACTAAACGCAAACAAGGCATGTTTTCCTGTCTTTTTATTTGCATTTTTCTACCAAGTATTACACAAAATGTATGCACGTTGATATTAGGTATATCGTGCGTAGTGCATTTTTGGCGTAAAACATTTTTGGCGTAAAATATGTTCCTGCAGTTCCAGTACAGATAACTGTTAAGGAAATGTACACATAACTGAAATATGAATATAATCTATAACCATTTTGTCTATTTTCACGGAATTGTGGACACCAAACGTATTTGATATTTTAAAATTGCTGACACAAGGTCCGCTCAAATTTCCTATGCACTCCCCCGCAAAAAAAATGCTGGCTAAGCGCCTGCGATGTAATGTGCAAAATTGTCTCAATTTAAACGCAGAAAATAGCGTTTCAGATAGCTTAAATTTCAAAAATTTCCGAGGGAGCATGCTCCCGGATCCCCCTAGAAACTCGCGCCTTCGGCGCTCGAATACTTCCGCGAGTGACCCGCTTTGGACTAGCCTGAGATCTTTTGCAGCAGTGAAGAATAAAAGCGTAAATATAAATAAAAACTGAAAATGAAACTATCATGACTTTAAAAGTACAAACTCTAAAGTTCCAGTCACTATCAGAACCAAATCATTTGTGAAGAGGGCTCCTGCTGCCCCCCCCCCCCTCCCCCCTAGCTTACCATCCCAAAAAAAAGGCCAACGTTAAATCTCAAGGTTTTAGAATTCCGGGGATTGACAGCTCTGCTAACGGGGTCCAATGTAACTCAACGGGTTTAAACAAACGTGGCTCAACGGGATTTAACGTGGCCTAACGGGGTTCAACATGGCCTATTGGGGCTCAAGGTGGTCTAACGGTGTTCATCGTGGTGTAACGGGACTCAACGTGGCCTAAAGGGCTACAACTTGGCCTAGCGCGCGGGGTTCAACGAGGCCTAATATGGTTCAATGTTGCCTAACGGTGTTTAACATGGGTTTAACGTAGCCTACCGTTGTTAAACGTGGTCTAACGGCGTTCACTGTAGCCTAATGTGGTCCAATGTTGCCTAACGGGCCTCAATGTGGCTTATGCATGTGATTCAACGTGGCTTAACGGGGGTTTAACATTGCCTAACGGTGTTAATTTAACGTGGTTTAACGGGGTTCAATGTGGCCTGACGATGTTTAACGAGGTTCACTGCATGACGTGGCCTAACGGTGTTTAACGTGGTTTAAGAGGGTTCAATGTGGCCTAACGGGATAAAACGAGGGTCAACGGGGCTTAACGTGGCTTAATGGGGTTCAACGTGGCTTAACAATGTTTAACGTTGCCTAACGGGGTTAAATGTTGCCTAACGAGGTTTAACGTTGTTTAACGGGATTTAACATTGCCTAACGTGGTTTAACAGAGTTCACTGCCACCTAACCGGAAAAAAGAGGGTCAACGGGGTTTATAGTGGCTAAAAGGGGTTCAACGTGGCTTAATTGGGTTCAATGTGGCTTAATTAGGTTCAACGTGGCTTAATTGGGTTCAACGTGACCTAACGGCGTTCAACGTGGTTTAACAGGGTCCAATGTGGCCTAACGGGGTAAAACGAGGGACAACGGGGTTTAACGTGGCTTAATGGGGTTCAACGTTGCTAAACAGGGTTCAACGTGACCTAACGGGGTAAAACGAGGGTCAACGGGGTTTAACGTGGTTTAATGGGGCTCAACGTGGCCTATAGGTGTTTAACGTGATTGAACGGGGTTCAATGTGGCCTAACGGGGTAAAGCGAGGCTCAACGGTGTTTAACGTGGCTTAATGGGGTTCAACGTAGCCTAACGGTGTTTAACGTGGTTTAACGGGGTTCAATGTCACCTAATGGGGTAAAACAAGGGTCAACGGGGTTTAACGTGGCTTAATGGGGTTGAACGTGGCCTAACGGTGTTTAACGTGGTCTAAAGGGGTTCAATGTGGCCTAACGGGGTAAAAGGAGGGTCAACGGGGTTTAACGTGGCTTAACGGGTTCAACGAAGCTTAACGGGATTCAACGTGGCCTAACGGCGTTCATTGTGGTTTAACTGGGTTCAGTATGGCCTAAGGGAGTAAAACGAGGGTCAACGGCGCTTAACGTTGCCTAACGGGGTTAAACGTTGCTTAACAGGGTTTGACGTGGTCTAACACAGGGGCCGCGGAGCGATTTTTAGAGTGGGGGGGCGAATATTTGAGGCGGAGTGCAGACATTTTATGGAATTTAGAACACTAATTAAAGTTAGAGAAAAAAGTGGGGGGGGGGGCAATTGCTCCTGGTGCCTCCCCCCCGCCCCCAGCTCCGCGGCCCCTGTAACAGGGTTCGATGTGGCCCGTAACGTATAATCTTATCGTTTTAGGTACATAATCATATATTATATATGAAGTACCTATCTAGTTTCCTGCTAAGTTCCCATACCTCGGGACAAAAGCACCGAGGGCGCAAAAGAGAGGAAGAGCCGCAGCTGATCAAGAAGGCAAAATTGAAATGAAATGATGAAATGATGACATGAAAGCAAGGTTAGAGAGATTATGTCTGAGGCTGTAATTCTCAGCGGCCGTTATGATCTTGTGAAAACGACAAGATACCAACTTCACAATTTAACTCTGTCGCGCGAGATTTTCGTTTACGAGAGAGTTTCGAAAGAATGCCGCGTCAACTGTTCGCGAAGAACTGACTCTCGGGTCATCTACTTGCATGACGTTTATGGAGCGAAAGTTCTTCAAAGTAATGACACTGAAGAAACGGCTGCATACTTCCAGATCTTTTCTTGTCCACCTTGGAAAAAGGGAAGAAAAACTGTACGAGTCTGCTTTCGCGTAGCGGAGTTTGACGATGGTAATTTGAACTTAGACCGTGCGAGAGAGTGGGTGAGGGCAATCAGTTGGTTATTGAAGCAACCCAACGTCGATTCCGTTAAGATTCGAGGTAAATACATTTTTCTTAGTTTATCTTGCAAAATGTATCAAGGGATGTTTGAGTGGAGATGGCTTAAACTGATCAAAGGTCAAGAAGAAACGGATTGATGAACTGCAATTCGATATATGTAAGAAAACACCAGATATCCGGTATTGTCAAATTTGTTTCTTGTACTTAACATAGTTAATTGTATAAGAAAATGAGAGCGTACTCAGCTTGAATATCTTTGGCATATATTTATTGAATGTTTGCGAACTAGAATCCGAAGTTTGTAAATAGCTATGTGCCCAAATTTCACCTCAAGCAGTTCCATTCTAGCTCGATGCCAAGAATCAAAGCTATTAAAAGCTAGCCCATTTGTGGAGAGTTCGGGGACCAGGGTTCGGAGTAATTTCAAAAGCAAAATTGGTTTTAAGACAGTGCCGTATATAAGTTGTCTATTGGAACAAAAACTAAATCAAGATTTTAACCGGTGAGTCTTATCTTAATCAAACTTTGTAAATTGTACTCTCGAGGATCAATATAATTAAAGAGTTAGCAGTTTGTGTCCAAGTGTGATTAAGATTGAACGTAAACAGCAAGAAGAGTTTCATTGTAATGCCACAGATTCCAATGTTTGAGCAGCTTCAGATTAATTTATTGAACCAGAACCAAAAAAATAATAAAACTTAGTTATTGTCCAGGAATATAACAAATGAGTTTTAATAGTTCATTTGAAATGCTAAGTGAAACAAACTGGTTGTCATTAACACCATCATTTGCCAGAAAAGAATTTCTATTTCACAACATTTTTAGCCAAGGTTACAATGTTCTCAAAGGCTCTCCTTTCAGATTGCAGTGTCATAGTTATACTTGATTTGGAAAATTATATCAGAGAGTAGCTATATAGTTTATGCTTTCAAACAGGTTTAAAAGTTTGACTATAGAAATCAAGATAACTTGTAGAAAAGTAACATATATATTTTTGGCAGTTATCCAGACATCAGTGTTTACACTGTTTTCACTACATGAAAATTGGCATACAAGATAAACTGATTCAAAAACACTAGCTTAAACAAAAATAAAACTTGTCGAAGCAGTCCAGAAAAACAAAAATAACAATGCTGACAGTGTCAGTGTAAAATTTGACTGCAGTATTGGCACTGTTCGATGAAAGTAACACTTTGTTTTAATTTGTTTATCGAGAAAGTTTCATTAAGTAAAGACTTGTTATTTTCTGTCTGTTTTATTTTTTTGAAAAAAAGAGCAGAGCAGTGCAGGAGTATTCAGTAAGGGCAGAGCTGCGCCATGCCACTGTACCACTCTGTTGGGAGAACTCTCAATGCATTGCCCGTTATAAGCAAAGCAATGATTCACATTAAATGTAAGGGCTCAAACCTTGATGCATTGAGAAACATGCTAAAACCAATAATCAATATACTTTTGTTTGTTAGATGGTCCTCTTCCAGCAGCACGGAAATTGCTGGTTTTAATTAACCCATTTAGTGGCCAAGGTAAGAGCATAAGAGTGTTCCAGGAGAAAGTGGAACTCATGCTTTTGGATGCTGATGTAGACTACAAGGCTGTTGTTACAGGTAAATTGTTTTATTTAGCTTTATGACAATTTAACTTGAGGAGTCACGGGAGAACAGGCAGTCCTCTCCAGGTCCCTTTTGATGTCTGCCACACAGGACCTACAGTTTAATGTTCTTATCCATGAGGTGCAGCAGTCTAATTGTTTACAGATGTTAAAGAAAAGGCAGCACTTCTTCTCATTTATTTTAAGACCCTGAGTGAAGGTTCAGCATGGGAATGGAATCTTGGGCCTCATGCATGACAGACTAGTGCCATACCAGCTTTTGCTACTGCTGATCATGAGTAAGAGTATAAATGACATAGGTACTTTTTTTTCGGATTTTATGCAAATTATGATTGCAGGCACATCTTGAATCTAAGATAAATTTTCTTCTAAAAGTTTGTCACCCTAGGGTTTTATAAACAACAATTGTTTTTGAGAATCATGCAGTTTGCTTAAAAGTTTATGTCAAAATAGATCTTGCACAAAACCATTGTAATTCTTTCAAAGTATAATTTTTGAGATATTGTAAGGAAAATGATTAGGCAGAAGCTCAAAGAAAAGTGTAGAGAATGCTGTCAGTTATTGACAGCATTCAATGCACTTTCTTTTGGACTTCTACCCAATCATTTTGTTTCAAAGTGTTAAAAATTCAGACTGATCACAAAACCGTTGAATACTTAATTTTGCCAAATCCAACAAAGAAAGTCTGCAGGTAATTTTTTACTTAATCCATGCCCCTTTGAGGGAGTGTTATTCTTTTTGTAGCTAGCCCTTTTAGTACAAACAGAAACTTAAAAAGTGTTGATTTTATAATGTTCAGATGTGTGACAAAATTGGTACAGTTTCACTTTAACTAAGATTTTCAATGAATAGTTTCAACTCTTGTAAATAAAGCAAAAAATTGGAGATTGGGCAATAAGCTGAAAGTTAGACTATTTAACTACGTTCTTTTGTTTAAGTTGATTTATTGATCCTCACCAAGTGAGTATGATTTTTTTGACTCTGCTTATTGAGTAGTCTGTAGAGTCACTTCGCCAGTGCAATGTAAATAAATAAATAAATAAATAAATAAATAAATAAATAACTAAATAAAGAACCATCCACATATCGTCCCAACAACCTAGGATAAACAGTGAAACCCCGCCTTATGGCCACCTTGTTATATCGGTCACTTTTTGTTGGGTCTGCCGGTAGAATGGTCATACTTTTTCTTACAAAAAACCTTGTTAATAAGGCCACCCTGTTGTTACAGCCAATTTTTTGTGGCTCATTGGTGACTGTATTAACAGGGTCCCACTGTGCTGTGTGTACACTAGACTAGAGTTCAGTGCTTGCTTGCAATTGGTTCAGGTAGATAAGGCAAGGCTCAGACATTCCTCTATCCTGATTATGCAGATTCATATGAAGTCCATAACTATTTTTTCTTTTTAGTTTCTGAGCTGATCTTTCCTCTTCATTTCTTTCATTTAAGAAATGAAACTGCAATAAGTTTGCTTCCAACTTCTTTCAGGGAGTCAGCTTTCTTAACGTTATTTTTATCAACTCCCAATTATAATGGTACAACTTACTTAAGGAAGGAAAAGTTTTGTGTTTGTTGTGTTTGTATTATAGAGTTCAAGTCATTTCTTGAAATACTACAAATCTTGTGCACAGGTATAGTTAATATACGGACTGGTTAGGAAAGCCAGCAAACCTCAAAAGGGAAATATTAAGAATGTACAGAGGTGCTTTGTTGTTGGTTGAACAAAGGGTGACCATACACATTCTTTGTTTCAGATATTAGCAAGAAAATTTTGACTTGCTACTTGTTGATTTGCATTTCGAAACCTTTTGTATTTTGTGCACGTTTTGTGCCGGGTCAAGACCAGAAAACAAAGAAAAAGGCGAAGAAAGACATACAACAATGGTTTCTTAACCAGTCCGTATACATTAACTATGGCACAACCATCCAATGCTTTGATGTTGGTAAAAAATCTTAATATCTAGGCTTTTTCATGATTTTTGGTTACCTGTAACAATAACTATGCTAATGAAATGGTATTCTTTCATCATTCCTTAAATGTTAAACTATGGCAAATTTAATATCAGGTTCAATGGTTCCAAAATCTGGAACTCCATTGAAGATGGCCTGAAATTAAAGAATTGCACTTGCAAAAAAAAACACCTGAACTCTTCTTCGAGCTATAACTATTAATAAATTTATTTTGATTTTCTACACAAGCTCTACTATTTCTAAATGGCTGTGTTCTTTCTATATTGCAAATAATGTCCAATCAGTATTCATTGAGAAACTTCTAAATTTGTTGTTGTTGCATGATGACCATTGAATATTGAAGTATTGTTAAAGAAAGTTTTTCATGAAAAATTCAAACCAAAAAATCTTGGTTTTTGTTTTAATGTATCTGTCAGTAAAATATTGTTGCGGTTATTTTACTCATAGAGTATGCCAACCATGGAAAAGAGATTGCGCGACAACTTGATGTCTCTAAATGGGATGGGATTGTTATCTGTTCAGGGGATGGACTTGTTCATGAGGTAAAGCACAGTTGTTTTGTTAGAGTCTTACCTACACTTAAAGGGGTCAGTCAGTTAGCTGGCTTCAGGCTTGAGCATTCAAAGAACCACCAGTTAACTGCTGCTGCTGCTGGTAACGTTTCTGTTGTCATTATAGTTTACTGTCACTCCCTTATTAAAACTTAGCTTCTTGTAGGTGTGACCAACAGGGGTTTCGATAGAAGCCAGCAACCATTGAATTTCGCCGCCTACTTTCTATAACAATAAATATTAATTTTTTTAAGTTTCTTGCTGGCCCCCCTAGGGGGTACAGCTGCCTACTTAAAATATGGTCTGCCACCTACTTCAAAACTTATGGAAACCCCAGGACCAAAAGAAATTTAGGGCCCACTGTCACTGCTAATTGACCCTACAGTATTGTTACAGTAAATATCAGCCACAAGAAGTGCCATGTTTCTTGTAACTACCAGAACTAGTGTACTTGATCTACTGGATCACCTCAACAGCCATCAGCCTTCCATTCGTTTTACAATGGTAACCAAGAATGACTACAAAATTGCATGTCAGAGCAGCATGGTACATAGGGGGCCAACAGATTGCCGCCTTTCTGCTAGTTTCTACTGACAACCAACTCACATAGACAATTGTTTCAATTACAACTTGTTCACAAGCAGTCTTTGAAATGTTTGTTTTTCATGTACTTATGTGATGGGGCTCATCATTACAAAAGTCGGTACCTTTGCAAGAGAGGAACAACATACCTCTTTGGCCCTTATTTCCAACAGTTATCCTTGAAGAATGCCCCTAAGACCAGGATGCTCAAACAAAGAATACAATATAGAGTTGGAACAAATGCATGTTTTGATCGACGTGATCATCTTCAGAGAGGTCAAACTCTGACATGCTGACCAAAGGCAAGCAAAAGAGAAACCAAGAAAGAAGAAATCCTAACTGCTCCAAGTAGGAATCAAACCCAAGACACCCCTATCCCATTGCTGGTGCTCTAACCACTACTGAGGTACCAAGGAATTTACTGTAGGAGATAGAGAATGAACCAACCCAAGACAAGCCGGGTGACCCCAATCCCAGTTCCCCCACACTCCTCTCAGTCTAATGGATTGCTCTTTGGCACCATCACACCACTTGTGCCATCAGACATGTTACATGATCATAGATGTTCTAGATATCTATACACTCTAGAGTTGTCACTGTCCTTCCCTTTGTACCAGTTGTCTCACAAATACTGCATCGCCTTCTCAAATGTATCAGGGTATGGATCACTTTAAACTTCGAACAACCCAACCCAACAAAACTGAATGATTTAAAGAACTCTTGCAATGAATGTGGTAAGATCTGTGTCTGCAAGAAGACGAGAATGGAATTGATTAACAGAACATTAGGGAGGAGAGAAAGAAAAGGCCTCTACCCAGACGGGAAGAACTTCAAATGCATGGATAGAAATTATTGTTGGTTAACACTCGCCCCGAATTCATCATTGCTTTGTCGTATCCCTCAAGTTGCCTTCATAATCCTAATTGAATCGTTATCATCCTCCTGCTATCATTATAATCCTTGTGGTATCATCATTACCTTCATGGTGTCATCATCATCTTCTAATACCATTTTAGTCCTCACCAAATCATTCTCATTCTCATTCAATCGATATAATCACCTTGCTTTCATTATAAACCTCTTGATATCATAACATAATCCTCATGATATTATCTTTATCACCGTTATTCCTCTTGGTACCATCATTTTCATGGAACCGTCATTATCAACTTTGTACCATCATTATCATCCTCTTGGAATCATTACCCAATTGTTACCATCATTATCATCCTCTTGGTATCACCATCCTCTTGGAACCTTTATTAACATCCTCTTCAAACCATCATCATCCTCTTTGTGTTATCATTATCATCCTCTTGGTACCATCATTATCATCCTCTTGAAAATTTTCCCCTTGGATCAACATTTTCATCCTCTTGGTATAATCATTGACATCCACTTTGTACCATCATTGTCATCCTCATGGAAATAATCATTATCATCCCCTTGGAATCATCATCATCCTCTTGGTGTCATTATTGTCATTCACTTGGTACCATAATCATCCT
>JAOBRD020605717.1:4597-15717 GCA_027575215.2 Hydrozoanthus sils
AAGTAATCGCCAGAGAAAGAGTTGTTTTAAAATAGACATATTCTTGGGTTTAGCTTTATCGTGCCTCACACGAGCTTCTTTGATAAGATTAGTGTCTTCATTAACGATATAACTGAAAAATTCGTGGTTTTGATTTAATTATTTGACGTTTGAGCTCTAAATCAAAGATTTACTTCAATTTTCTAAATGTGAAAATAGTTCTAAACCGACGAACTTGTTTGGGTTTGAAGAATGCTTTACATGTCGTTATATTTTCTTTTCGAGTTCGAATTCTAGTTTTTTTTCTTGGAAATATCGATATTGCCAATTAGTTTTTCAGGTGCTGGTTTTTAATTTTACAATATCATCTTAGTTAATGAACTTCAAAAGATTGAGCTTAGAGATTTCGTCAAATGAAGTTGGGAAAACAGCCAATGAAATTATTCGAGCGTGTTTAGACCCGGAAAGAACTAAAATTGCTTTCTGAACGGCCGACTTCACGATAATGTGTAATGAGACAAGAACAATTTTTGTTGTCCGAAATGGATAATTATATTTATCACGTTTGATCTGCCTAAGGTTTTTGATCAATTTGCTGGGCGTTCTAATTTTTGTTCAGTCTTGCTTTACAAAAAAAATGTCAGATTTTCATAAACCTATAATTATATCATTGAAAAATTCGCTAACTTTAGGGTTAACTCTTCTGGGCACAATTTTATTTTTTTTAAACCTTTTAAGGCTTAAAAGACGCTCAGATTTCATATCTGCTGCCACTTTTCACTTTGCTAGCTTCAGCAAAGTGTGCACAGTAAAATGGTATGGCGGCTATATTTTTTTTTTCTGAAGAAATCACTTTTTGTAGTTACTCTCTAGAGGAGTTCATGTTTTAATAGTGACTAGAAATCCACCCAGCAGTATAATTTTAGAAACCCGCCGACACACTTTTCCGTTTTGGTTTTAATTCTGGCAAACAATAGAACAAACTTATATCAAAGTTTGTAACAGCCCTAAGCATGAAGCAAAAAAAAGAAAATAGAATTTAGAAGTGAATCCACGAGTGCTGACCGCAGAGTGCACTCCGCATTTTGAATTAAAACTGCTCGTCAATTGGACTGGAGAAAATAGCCCGACATTTCAAAAAATAATCCCCATATAAAAAAAGAAAATAATTATAGAAGAAATAATCTAAAACACTCTCGAAATCTAGTAAAGACTTCGATATGTCCAATAATACGTTATTACTTGCTTCGATTCTATTATCAAATGGTAGTTTGAATCTTGCATTTATAAAGTTCGACTTTATATATGCAAGAATACTTTTGTTTATTGTTGTTAGAACTAAAATTCTGAAGTATTTTTAGTTCAAGGGATGTATATAATAATAGCAGTGATACGCAAAGAACCTTCATATTATAATCGTATCCGATCTGAAAAATTTCCAATGAAGATAGAAAGAAAGTGCTCCTCAAGTTGAATACTTAGAAAAAATTCTGAGTCACTGGCGGGAATCGAATCATTAACCCTCTGATTACCGGTCAAAATTAATGCTCTACCCACTGAGTTACAGAGCTGCTCACATGGGGAGCCGAGTCACAGGCTGAGTTCTTGTCTATTCCTGCCTGACACATGTCTTGCATCTGCTCACTTGATATGCCCAATAGCCATGCACTTTCCAATGAGTTGACGAGAAATCCCCACGGAAGAGTGTTTCTCGTTCTAGAGTGAATCAAGATCTTGTCGTGTGTGTGCTTGAGGTATACATACTGAACGCAACTAAACAACCAGATTTATTTTCGTTTGACCTGTGAATAAGTGAGTTAATAGCGAGTCTAAAATCTCGCTTGCAGAAAGCACAAAGAACAGGGTTAAAAAGCGAAGCTCCGTAACGCAAAAAAACCATTATAGTCTCGCTCCATTGTGGCGCAACAAAGAGCTTTTCACCAAAGTGATGCTGTAAGCCCATGAGAAAATATGTCATCCAACAGCCGTAAAAAACAACAAGCATTGTAGCAAAAAGAACACAGCCCTTATACTCGTGCATAACTCGTACAATACTTGGTTTACGTTTGGGGCAGACCCTTTTTATCCTACGAATCATTTGCACATGTTTCAGAGCTATAATTAAAATGCGAAGATACATTGCTGTTGTGAGTAGCAATGGAACAGCGTAGAACAAAACCAAAC
The DNA here is from genome assembly GCA_027575215.2 of Hydrozoanthus sils. NCBI lineage: Eukaryota > Metazoa > Cnidaria > Anthozoa > Zoantharia > Hydrozoanthidae > Hydrozoanthus > Hydrozoanthus sils. The sequence goes on from JAOBRD020605717.1 coordinate 6,761, forward strand.
ATGCTGAAAGGTAGTACTTCTCGATTTCGATTATTTTTTCTTCTGCATTTTCATTCACGTTCACGTTACCAAGGTTAATCCAGGCGAGCTGAACTACGGCAGCGAAAGGAGACAACACCCAAACAAAAACGATGCAAACACAAGCTCGAGTTTTTGTTAAACTGTTTGGATACTTCATCGAGAAGATAATCGTATAATATCGGTCAGAAGCTATAACGAGCAAATGGAAGACCGATGAAATTGATACGAAGCGGTGAAATATCGTGGACGTAACACAAATTCTGTCTTGATGTGTTGCGGAGCATCCGATGAATACAGGGACCCCAACAAGACCAGCCAGAAGGTCTGAACAGGCCAAACTTGCTAGAAAAACGTTAGTGTAACTATGAAGGGGTTCTCTTTTTAATACCAACACTATCACAAGTAAGTTCGTGCCTACGATGAGAAATCCTAAACACAATAAGGGAATATCAATGGTGGCGTAGAATTTTGGATCTGGTTCAAAATCCTGATCCTCGTAGTCACCATAATCCAATGTAGCGTTCTCAAACAACGAGAGACTTCCATTTTGAATCTGCCGGCGCGTCATCTTTTTTCTTCGATATCGAGAATAGAACGATTTTTAAGGTTTCCTCAATACCAAGTCCACTTAAGGCTTGTTTGTGGCCAGAGCTTGGAATAATTAAACAGATAACAATGGCTTCCGACGAACCCAACATTTTTTTTTCATTTAAGAAAATGAGTTCGCTTTTATTCAGGAAAAACACGTTTATGTAAACTGATGTTTACTGCCGCCGTGTAGTGAGTTAAGTTCCAGGTTTATTAGTTTTCTTATCTGTTTCTATCTTTTTTTTGCTTTCCAATAAACTACTTGCAGATTTAATATCATCTCTTAGGTGCTGCGAAGATGCGTACATAAAGATTTTTTTTTTCCAAAGGTGAAATGTCGATACCCCCTAAATTATCAATATAAAGTGCAAATAGAAGCATTTAAGACCTTTCAACCGGCCAACAAGTAGAAAAGGACTAAACTGGCAAAATTGTCCTTGTTACGGTTATTGTGCCAACCCCAAATTAATTTCCGAAAGTCAAGCGGTACAAATTTCATATAGAACACAAAAGCTTATCAAATATTAGCTGATTAAAAACGACAAGAAAAGGAAGAAAACACTTAATTTGTTCCAATAAGGCCTTCTTGCACTGTACATGGATTTTGCTCTGGTTATAAGTTAACTGCTTGATTTATTTAACTAGAAAGGATTTCGTGAAGTCCATGGCAGGTTTAACACGATATGACAGATACAAAAACACCAGAAAATCTCGTCGTGGTTTCGTTTTGGCTTCCTTAAAATTAGTTTGCGCCAACCTGGATTTATATATCTTTCGGTCAAAACAGAAAGTTATTTTGAATGGCGCCAATAGCAATAGTTGGCGATCTATTCCACCTGCCTGCATGTCAAAAAAGTCATGCTTTAGTCTTCAATAGCACCTGTTCATAGATGTATTAGCTTTAAACTTTCTTGATGGAATCTGTTGGAAAATGTTGTCGTGAAGCATTTTGCTGATGAAAACAGCAGGTCTGAAAATAAACTTTACTTAAATTTTATTATTTTTTAAGCAAGTAATTTATATTGGGGAGAGCTGCGGTATTGGAAAAATGGAGTAGCGTCTTAAAATCACTTCCGTAATTCTATCTCTGCGGGAGACTCGGTCCCGCAGAGATCGTTTAAGTACATGTTAAGAGCACGAGTCTTCACAAGAGAGCAGTCTGTGCGTAGGTGTTTTCTGCTTGACTTGACTATTCCTTTTTTAAATAAGCGCTTTTACTAGCAACGGGCTGCGAGAAGCTATTCAAACCTGTCCAAATTGTGCCAGCGACCCTTCTATTGTTAAATATAGTCGGCCATAAGTACAGTTTGTACGCACCAATTAATATTATCCTCTGAATGACTTTCTCAGAGTCCTTCGCTCACTGCGCTCGACTTGTGGCAAGTCTACCCTCCAAACCAAAACGTTCAATAAGTTCGAAAAGAAACCCAGTCCACGCTACCCTCATCATTCAGAAACGATTTTAACGAATATCTTTGTGGACGTGAAGAATCGGTAAAGATCGATTTCCCGCTTGGTTTAATTCTTAGCTCTTTGTTGAAGCTGGTCATGAAAAGACAGGAAGCGATCATGAAAAAAAAAACAGGAAGTGAAATCGCCATCAATAAATTTTTCTAATAAAGCCTGCCGCGCGCGAAGTGCCTTAGAAGTAAGTATAGACCTTTATAAAACTGCATAAAAATTTAAATGCTTTTGTCCGTTTCTCATGCAATTTAAGGTTTTTGTTTTCAAGTTGGCGGTAAAAGTATAACTTTAACCTGGGCTTAGTAAAACTTTACATTTCTTTATATATGATATGTTCTGTCTGGGTTCCTTCTCTGTTTGTGTGTGTGTCTTGGTGTGTGCGAATCTTGTACTGGAATGTTAACAACAAAACAACTTGCCGTGAGCTGAACATCGCTAAGACGCACAATTTCTTGAATACATACACGCTTTGTTTATATCAAATTAATTCAACTATGTCGATTGCATCGAAAGAAATCGCGTGACCAACCACAACACGAGGCCTGGTAGGTGGGCCATTCTCCACCGGCCGAGTTTAGACAAGGGCGCATTTTAAAAACAGACTTTCAAAACTATAGGCTCAACAGATGGCAACAAGGTACCCGGTCTTTGTAGTCTACGCACATAGCCGACTGATGATCACTGAAATGACTGAGCGGGTAATGGTACGCAGTGTCTGGCTAAGTCTTTGCGGATGTCAACGCACTGACGGAACTGGCGTGGCAACAAATTAAAACTAAATTGCATGCTAAAACTGACAAAATCGGTCGAGAGCGCAAACACTTAAAGACTGACACAAGGAACCCCTTGTCTAAAGTCACAAGTTAAAATGATACTGCGCACGTCGTGAAATTTGAGATTTATTTGAACATATTTTGTCCAAATAACCCCTATTATGAATTGTTTTCAAAACATAGGTTGAAAGGTTCGTATCTGTTGTACTTTAGAGGAAATCAAAGAAAGTTGAATTTCAACTTGCGCACGGTTGTTTCTGACAAACGCACTCACATATAAATTTACTCTTTAACTTTGACAGGACATTATTTAGTTTTGATATATTGGCACTTAAATATGAATGGCAACAGGTATAAAATATGTAGTTTCTTTCATAGAATATTTGTTCTACTATTCAGTTCTGCTAACTAGCTGACACGGAAGGCTGTATAATGGCGGTCGAAAACAAACTTTACCAACCAGAGGACAATTCTTGTGCATTGCTCCACTTCTGACAAAATTTGCAATACAGAAACCGGGCAGGAGAGAAGGTTGTTTCATGAGAATCACTACTGTCACCATACAGACGGTGTAACATACACTCATTTCTATATCACATATGCAAAGTGTGTAGATATTAGTAACCCATCGAAGCATGTTGAAGCGTTAACAAACTTCAGTAGGAGTTTGCCTCGGTGCATTAGTGATCCGTGAAGTTAGACAGGCCGAAACTGCGAAAGGGTGATCATTCTATTTGCCACCCTAGCTAGCCAGTTTTGAACTAATCCAGACCCTAAAATTGAGTGAAACCCGGGTATACTTCATAGACTTCATACGCCTGACATGTTTGAAGGTACGTTTGAGAAAGAGTTGCTTTAAGTAGTGATTGTCATGTTTGGCTTTCAAGAAAGATTACATTCGTGGCCTAAATTTTATTAACATAGCTTATTTAGATCTATCAATTATCAAAAAGGAAATAGATTGCTATTTTCGATTCGAATTCCCAATTTACTGACCTAGCTAAAGGAGTTTGAAGTGATGCACACATCGACGATGTGCATGTTGAATTTTTGCTAGCGAATTTTGTAGTTACTAACACGTTTTACAGTTCTCAATAGAGTTAATAACTCGGTGTTGTGTTTTTGCCCCATCATGGTTTCTATTGCATCATGGGTAATTAGTCGGGACATAAATTAAAGAAAGCCGAGTAGCGAAGTAAAGTTTATGGACTATTGCTTGCAAACAAATTTACTTCAAACACTTGGCTTCTCAGACAGCCAAGGGAAGCTTATAATCTTACACACCTCCAAATTTTTGGCAAGTTTAGTTACAAATTACACAAAAACCGTCTAATCTCTTTGCCAATGTGTTGTTTGCCAGAGCTGACTCGCTCGAAAACAATAGACCTCTAACAAAATTTCATCATTTCTCAGTTAAACTCGGCCAAATGGGCCAGAACTCAGCGTATGATTAAATTATGAACTTAATTTACCTGTCTGAAAAACCGAGCGTTCAAAACTTATGATATTGCGAGAAATCGTTGAAAAATTTCAGTTCGTGACTGGACTCTCTGTAAATCATGTCCTGATTACCCATGCACGATGCATTCACAACCGTGAAGGGGTCTATGCCAATTTGTTCTTCCACACGTTTTAAAAAAAGACTGCAGGGTAAAATTTTGTCCGCTCGAAAAACGTGTTTGTTAATGGAGCGTCTGTTACGCATGAGGTGCCTGTTAAAGGCTTAAGAGATCTTAAGCCCTTAAGCACCAGACATCCTTGCTGCCTTGGAGACCACCGGAAATCAAATATTACTAGTTGATGCGTACTTGCACCCGTCATGCGGACCTTGTGATCGTCTTCGAGGCCGCCAAAACGCTTTTCACCTCCTCCATTTTCTCGTCGAGACCGTGAACGGGGCGAAGTTTATTGGAACACAATAGGAAATGATTGAATCAAACGCAGAAAGATTGTGCGAAAATATTTGTTTACTGTTTGGGCATTTTAATTTAGTTTTCGCACCCTTTTTCCTGAGCGCGCGTCCGTTGTGGTAATTTAAAATTGTACAGACAAACTGTATATGTTGCTAAAATAGAAACACAATCAGTTACTGTTCAACAGCAGGATACCCAAACTGTGTGCAGTTCCACAATTGGTTTCGGCTCCATTAAACCCTGTACCAGTTGTAGAACAATTTAGGTGGAGCCACCCACTAAGTGAGTACAGTAACTGAAGAACGTTGTAAAAGTAAGGAAAATAATTTAAAAACCGTTAATAACTGCGCGCGCTGCTTAAGCAGAAAAATCGCGCCAAAAACGCCGTACTCGATCAAGTCTACCCACGGTAAACAGACTTCCGTCGTGAGGAAGATTTTCGGTGCTTAAAGTCTCCTTCATTAAAAACAACACACTCAGTTTCAGAAGACACAGCCGGACTAAAGACTCTTCCATTTTGTCTCGATTCGAAAACCGTTTTACATATACAAGGAGTAGTATAAAGGTCTGGATGTGTAGAAATATATAAACGATTACCAGTTTTCCTACATATTGAAATTCGTGGCTGAAAACGCTTTTGTTTTCAAACGATTGACTTACGACTATTAACAAAAAGCCAAAGACTTAAACAATGTTGTTGTAAGCGTAAGCGTTTTCATCACTGACAGAGGAACAAGTGAGGTTTATGTGGCCTTTGTAAAATCATGACTCCCCGCGAAGACTTATGCAGTCATTTACACAGCCAATCAGAGCGCAATTTATGTTTGCTTTATTTTTTATTGTATAATATTTGTTGTTGTGTTTGTACGTGCGTGTATTTGTGTGCGTGAATGTATTAGTTTCGGAGTGGCTAGGGAAGTTGTAACTCCTATATATAGGTTAGCTGTTTTTGGCCGGCTACCAGAAACTCTATCTTTTCCCTATTAGTTAAATTAAAAATACATATGCAAGCAAGAAAGCCGTTGAATATATAATAGGCCCTATCCTCCAACTGACCAACATTCTCTTGAAACTAAAACAATTTTTTATGGTGTTTAGAAATCAATTTGAGTTGGACGGCTTTAATAGCGTTCGTGGTTGTATTCAACTTTGACAATCAGAATATTAACTTGCTTGGATTCCCAAGATTTAACCACTCGCTGGTGCACAATGGAATAGCAAAGGAAAGAAACCACTTTTTAGCGTATCACACCTCCGGGAGTGAGCATGGTGGGACACACAGTAATGCTCCAAGTCACCTTTATGAGGATAGGTTGAATTTGGAACAGGTCAAGTTGGGTAGTCTGATAAGACCTGCTGTTGTAGTGAACAACAAGACGAAAGGTGCTAACTACTCTGATTACAAGTTGTCTGTGAAGGATTATTTGGAGAACTGGGAAAAAGCTAATGGTAAGATTCTTAATGCTGGATGGAGAAACTATATTTTTGACTACACGAAATTCCTGGAGACTGCCATTCAAAACTTTTCTTTGATGCATTTTTGAGGTAAAACCAGGCAAATTTCTGAAAAGTGTAGAGTTCCATTTCATCTTTGTAGAAATTGACATTTACACAGTTGTAAGTGATCCAGTTGTGCCTGACCGGGGTCTAAGGAAGTATGATACAATTGTTAGACAGAAGATAAGCATTTCGGAAATCAAAACTTGTATGATTTTACAAGAAATGAAATTTTTAATGCGTTTGACGACCTTTTGTTTTAAATGTTTAACTCAACATTGAAAGTCAGCCAACTTATATATACCCTTAGAAACTCGGCCTTTAAGTTTGATTCAGTCTATGTCTTTCAGGAATTCACCTTGACGCCGCTATCTGGATGGGCAAGCGTAAAGTGAAGGCAGTTAGTGTGGACACCGCCTCGCTGGATTATGGTCCTTCTAAGGATTTCCAATCTCACCAAATCTTGCTCAAGAACAACATTCCCGGATTTGAAAACGTAGCCAATGTAGATCAACTACCCGCCACTGGTACCATGGCCTTTGCTGCTCCAATGAAGATCAAGAATGGCAATGCGCGGCCCCTCAGGCTCTTTGATATTTCTAGAGCAGCTTGGCATGGTGTTGTTACTGAACACATGATGTTTATTGCATTTCTGAGTGCTTATTTCATAGCTTTCTGATTGAAAAGATCGAGCTAATCAAAACTTAAGAAACAACCCCTCAGAACCATGTTCCTGAAAAGTGTTCTTGTTGAACCTATAGCCTTCCACAGAATGTCACAGCAATCAGATATCGTAAAGTGTAATCCTGCCGTGTGTCATCCACACAGTCGAAACTTTACACGCAAACAATTTTGTTTTAGTTAGACACTTCTAACACAACAAACTGCAAATATTAAAATAATTAATTCTTATAACAATCTGAATGCATAACAACAATATTAATATAATGTTATAGTGTTGTCTGCTAAAAATTAATAGCTACCTTAGATGCTTGTTAATGCGCTATGTATTTTTTTTTACTGAACCTTTAACGAAACGTTTTCTGAACATGCACAGTCTCCCTTTTCAGCTGGAAGGATCGACTAACTGTGTTCTGTATTCTTAGGACCTATTCGTATGTAGTCGGAATACTTACACCGCGTTAGCTAGTTGTATTGGGATGCCTATTAGATGCATGAAACTGCGTCGAATCCCAGGGAGGTAGTCCCTATTTTGGGGGTGGTAGGTTAACCGTCGGCGCAGTGGCCGAGTTCAAGCCCAGGTCAGACCATTGTGTTGTGTCCTTGAACAAGACACTTTACCTGACTTTGTTCCAGTCGACTCAGCTGTGTAAGTGAGTATCAGTTCTGCTGGGAGCTAACCTGCGATAGATTAGCGCCCTGTCCAGGGGAAGTCAAAGAATCTCATCCGCTTAACACTACAGAAACCGGAGCCAATAAGCGTCGGCCCTATGAGCAACTTAGGCTCGAGAAAGGATTTAGAGTGCTAGGTTAACCATCGTATTTTTAGGGGTAAAAATCATCAGTCGGGTATTTTTTAGGGGCTGTTAAAAAATCCTGTGTTAAACTAAAAGCCTGGTATTTTTAAGGGTTGAAAACACGAAGCTATTGAACTGCTTCTATACAGTCTCGTTTTTTAGCAAACGCGGTACTGAACAAGAAGTTAAGACAAAAGTAACGTCCTATTACACGCGCGCCTTAAACTTTTTTACTGCATATCACGTTCGACGCAATACGAGAGGACTTCGCGCCCACCCGACCCGACCCGCTAGCTATCCAGGGAAAAATTTTCATTTGGTAATTTTTAGGGTAATTTTAAAACTGAGAGATATTCTTAAGGTGGAAATTTTTTATCCCTTGGTATTTTTTAGGGTGTTTTGGGGACCTTTTCAACGGTCATCCCTACCCTTTTAACCCCAGAGTACCCCTCGGTCAAATTTTGATAAGACAAAGAGGCTATAAATAGTCTGACTCGGACCAGCTTGTCGAATCCGAAATAAGGTAAGTTTGTTTTCACTTAATATAGCTTGATCTAGCTCAAACAATACGAAGTCTATTGACATATTGCCAGTTTTCCCACGCAAAGTAAAAGCTGAATGCAAAAAATCTTCCTTCTGAGAAGACAACACGGTGCTCCAAAAGTAAAGTATACGCATTAAAGTAATATTCATTCCAGTCAATTCAGGGGAGAGGGGGTACTTCCTAAATTAGTGCTGTAGGTGTGGCAGTCGTATTTTTTAGGGGCTTAAATCGTCAGTATGCTGGTATTTTTTTTTAGTTTTTTTTTTTAAAGTAAATCGGTTGTTAAACCAAGAGCCTGGTATTTTTTAGGGTTGGAAAACGCGAAGCTGTTATTAGCAAACGTGCGTACTGAACAAGAAGTTAGACAAAAATCCTTTGGCGAACATCCTATTACGCGAGCGCCTTTATTTAATTTACTGCATTGCATATCACGTTCGACACTATGCAAGAGAACTTAGCGCCGACCCACGTACACTAGCAATCCAGGGAAAAAATAAAAGTCAGTTTTCGATTTGTATTTTTAGGGTAATTTTCAAGCTGAGAGGATTTTTTTACGGTGGAAAGTTTTTATACCTTGGTACTTGTTCCGGTTGCTTGTTCTTTTCAAACTATCAAACTCGAACACGCCACAAATCGTATACTTTCTTTTGCTGTTTTTATTCGATCTGAAAATAGAGTA
>JAOBRD020605825.1:4363-15716 GCA_027575215.2 Hydrozoanthus sils
GGTATTACAATTCACGACAGTACACACGGCTAAGATGTCAAACGATGTTTTATTTAATCACGTGCAAAGAGAGGGTGACGTAGGAAACGCTTTACTTCTTTTTCCATTTTCGTTAAGGCTGTTAGAAAGTAGTCCATTTGATTTACCTGGAACACAACGGTGCCGTAGACAAATGCAATGGCGCAGTTGCCCGAAATGTTCTTGAACTGTGTGTCCAGGTTTGCATTTAGGCATGATAACCGGACCGCAGATTTCCTTGCAACTGCGATCTGAAAGAAGATAGTGGGCATTCAACATCTTCACATAAGTTAGTTTTTTGTCTTTCTTAGCAAGTTTATATACGGCATAGAGGGTATTACCGTTGCATTCTTAAGTGCTTGAAACTAAAGGCTGTGCTAAAGCGTTTACAACACGTCAAACCAAACAGAGGTCATACATTCGGGCAATAATATATGGTAACATTTTTTTTAAATATTTGAACAAAATATCAATATCAATCGAATTAGTGGTTTTTCACAAATGTAAAGTGAGTTTCAAAGAATAGCTACAGGAACCGCGCAGCAATTTTTTTGATTGGGACTGCTTGCTCACGCATAGTGCGCATATTATTGGTAAAAAAGCACTCCGTTTTTCTCAATTTCTCGTTGGTTCTAACGAAACAACAGTGAATTTATTTTGTAACAGAATGGAGATCATGCTCCGCAAATTTATGCGGTGCCAAGATTTCCTTTCCATGGGCGGCGGAAGCAAAATCTTATTGGGGGGGAACAGCGGATATTGGAAAAGTTTGAAAAGATGAAGTAATAGTCAACAGCAAAGTTCGATGAACTCTGCGTTATGTTAAGTACGATAACTCATAAAATCCAGACGCGGATCTAGAAAAGTAGGGAAAGGGAGACCGTAAACTTCAAGGCAAGCTTTCATCCTTTGCCACTATCAATGACCGCAAAACATATAACAGGGGGCTAAGCTCGTGCACAGCGTGACCCAACGAGCGCCAAAGGCGCAAGCTTTCTAGGGAGGTCCCGGGGCATGTTCCCCCGGAAAATTTTGAAGTTTCGAACTTCTGAGATTGCCGGAAATGCGATTATTTTTATCAGTCTAAGCAAATTTTGTCAATCTTGTCATCGTCAATTTCTGTTTTCTTCGGCAAACCATTGGTGGGGCTAAAGCCCACCAAGCCCCGTATAACACTCTACACGCGTTTCACAAAAGATGACACGTTTAAGGTATACTAAAAAACCAGCATCTTTTAAAGCCTTACGTGGAGATTACCCCTTTTTATCAAGAAAAATTGAACCCATATCATGACTATCTCAAAAAGTAAACGTTAAGGGTACGTGGAATTTTCAAAATATTACGTAGCGAGCCAGACGTTATAATTACGAGCGGTTGCTTTATGAGTAAAACATCATCACACTTAGAACGAATAAAAACGTATTTCATGCAGTTGTTACCTTCTTGTTAAAGTCCCTATAAAGTTTATTTTTAAGTTCCAGATGAAAATAGAACCCTTTAATATTAGTAGTTTCCGAAAATAAAACCTTTTCTCGCCGTTCCTGTTCCATTTTTTAGACTTGAAGCGTGCAGTGATGACGTAGCTGGAGGCATATGGCGTAGCACGAGGCATGAAGCAGAGACAATCCTTTTTATCTCAAAATGTTCAATTCTGACTACAATAGCCACATTTTTATAACTTTAATCAATGAATTATTCCCTTGAAGTTGTTTGAAAGAAAAATTTTATTACATTTTTTAGCAGAAATGAAATTTACCAACCACATAACTACATAACTCACATAACTCACTGCTGCTACGTCACAGGTTACCAGTCCCCGGCCTGCTTGGTCAAAATTTACATTCCAATCTTTTTTTGATTAAAAAACTCACTTAGACGTGGAAATTTTCTTTGGTTATTCGAACTTTGAGTTCAAATATGACAACAGTTTTAATCCAAAAAGTAAAAAAATTTAAAAGCTTCATAGGGACTTTAATAAGTGATTGTAACTGAACAGTGTTTCTACATTTTGCCGATGCCCCTTTTTTAGCGGATCTCTTTCGGAACTGTTCAAAACGTTTTGCTCTAAAATTTTCGGAAATTTTTGGAAAATTATTGGGCAGCTAAGTCCTCTACCTACCTCCCGTTCCGCGGTCCCTGAGCTATCAAAATTGAATTCAATGGAATCATCGAACAAAGAGCCTTTTTGTTGGTTGACAGAATCGGATGTCTTTCACTAATGAGTTAACATCACAATTGCTTGCAATCTAGAACCTTTCGACAAATACTTTATTCAAGGCTCAAATTTCTAGCCGGATGTTTTTAAATCAATCTGTTAAAAAATGTCTATTTTGGTTTACCTGGCACACACTTGTACACGACATGATCAAACGAATTTTTTCGTGAAACTTTCATGAAGGTTTGTATTCAAGTGGACACACAGGCTTAGTGGTAGCTGGACCGCAGACCTCCCTGCAGCCGGAATCTGAACGAAAAAGAGCAAGCTATCGGGTATCATTTTTTTTTTGCATTTTTTAGCAAACTAAAAAATCATAACTTTAATAAGCCTCTTTTCAAATTTAGATGAATAAAACATTAAGAAACCTGTTCAACGGCTATTAAAATATGAAATGGTTGTCTGTCGCGCTAACTCATAGTCGCCCAAACACATTCAATAGCTCAGAACATTCTGTACTGCGGAAGCAAATCAAGTCGCAAAATACCTACCCATTATATAACCGCTGGTATAGTTCCGAAGTTTTCCGAAGATTTTCCGTCATTAAAATGTCTAAAGAACGTTCTCTAGCCATTTTCGAAAATTTCCGAAAATTTGCGAAGATTTCAGAACACTTTCAAATATCTCCGAAGATTTTCCGAAAATTTTAAGAATCATGAAAACGCCTAATAAACGTTAATAAACCGCAAAGGTTTTCAAACTCGAAAAAACTTGGGATGAACGAATTTGGTTAAGCAACACTTTCTCGTGTCGGTACCGCAGAAAATGAAGAATTTTGCCCTTGATATCATAAACATGTAATCGCATGGTTCCTCGTAAAAATTAGGATTAATTTCACTTGTGTTTTCATTTTTTTTCAAATTGCCTTCGTCGCGAAGCAATTTTGGAAAAAATGTAAAAACTCATAAAATGGTTCCTAAATTTTATTCTGCCCCATGCGATTACCTATACATATAGAACACACAATGCACAATGAGTGTTTAAGCGCATATTAAAATTAAAATTTTGATTTTAAAAAGTCAGTTTCGTGGTTGTTGGTCAAGACATGTTTCGCGACATTGGATCCGTTCCGTTTTTATATAGCACTTCACATTCTCAAAAAGTTCATTCTTCCGATTTTCGATAGATCTTTTTATTTCTCCGAAGTAACTCCAAGAGTAAACACACAACATTGCATTGTTGATCAGGATTAGGCCAGAACTGGGGACATTAAAGTTGGAAATGGTTTAGTGGTTCCTTTAATATTTAGATTATATATTACTCAATTACATTTAAGTTTTGGAAGATCCTAAATTTTCTGTATCTAATGATAAGTTGGTAAAGCTTTGTAATCCACTTGAGATGATTTATTTTTCTTGGTAAAGTATAAACTTGCTCTGATAAAAATATTTTACATTCTTGTTTAGCATGTACACGTAACTTAGCATTTGGAGCTAGACCTAAAACAACTTCCTACGAAAGAAGCTTGAGTTAACATGAATTCCACGCCAGACCAGTTTCAAGGCCGCCTAACGTGTTCTACCTGCATTAGGTACCGAACACTTCGGTTTTGCGTATTGACTTGAGAGATAAGTTTATATATATAACTATAAACACAGTACGATATCTGAATATAATGATGATACATCCTAAAACAAAACTTCTATTATCATAAAATAACAAAAAATTATTTCTTAAGAACTAATAAAGGAATTTTTTTGTCTCTCTTTTTGACTCAAGTTACTTTTTAACTTAAATCTTTTTTTTTTTCTGTAATGAAGAGTCGTGAAATTTTGTTTCTTTTCTTGATCCGAATAGCATTTTGTCTTGGAGATCTTTTCTGTAATGTATAGAGAGAGTCGGCGGCGATAGATCTTTTGTAGTATTTTCTTATATTCAGATAATTAATTTGAACTTAATTGTTCCCAAAATGTTCCGATCTTGTCCCCAAGTATGAATTGGAAGTTAATTAACAGCTTTTTATTTTGACCACTTTCATTTCTGTATTCTGGCTTAGCTCTGGAGGGTTTTGTAAGGGGTTCTAGTTTTTTTCTCTGTGTTAAAAAGTATTGATAAGTACTAAATGGATGAACCTGTATGACATGCTGTGTCTAATTTTCTGATTTCGAATTCGTTGATCTTATAAAATAAAACTTTAATTTGCTCGCTTTATATGCTGTTAGTTTGTGTTGATTGGTTCTAATTTGATAGTTCTAAGATTTTCTTTTCTAAACTCTCAATTTTCGCCCTCAATTAGTCTAAATTTGCTCTTAACTCTAAACTATAACTTTTATATTTTAAACCAAATTTTCTTGTCATATCATTCACCTCCTTGACCTGTGACTCGATCATGCCTAGTGCACTAAATCCGGTGAATGCGCGTCGGCTGTTCCTGTACATCAATTTCAATCTTTAGCTGCGATTTTCAAGGAAAAAAAATCTAATCATACAGCAAAGACAATTTTGACGAAGGCTTATTCTTGATTTATTCCAAACTTGTAGGCGAACAAAATGCATCTTCTTTGATCTTAAAAAAATATAGTGTCTACACACAATGCCGACAAATAGAGAAAAAGTTTAAAACAATCACCAGGTCGAAATTAACTTTGCTTAATCTTTAAACACAGATTAAGATGCCTATATGCAAGTTCGAAATAACATTCTAACTGTTATTTTTATCAGTTTGGATAAATCAGGAATTGAGATCAACTTTGATGCTCAAATTGGCAAAAAGTTTAAGAACGGCCCATGACTCAACCGAAAGTTACTGGTTCTTAAGTACATAAAAGATGGATGCGGCTCAACTTACTTTTTCCTAGACAAACGGCGACCTGCGTTAGCAAGAACAGCACAACAACGAAGTGTTGAACTATATCCATGGTTTGATCTGCAAAAAGAGATAGATGCAATTGTTATTGGCAAAACAAAAAGAAAGTTTTGGAATCTTGGTGTACTTCAAATTGCGCAAACCAGTAGGTAATCGACACAGTTTTAATTAACATTAACCTCACGGTTAGAAAAAAAACTGATTTCTGAGAAAGCGAACAGCTTGTAAATTAATCGTTTAGTTGTCAGTATCTAAGTCTTTACCGCGAACAAAAGCCGCACATTTAGGAAACCTTAGTAACCGTTTCCTTTGATTTCGAGAATGTCACCTTATTAGCTGTGTTCATACTGTAATAATATTGAGCCGATTGCAGTATTAATCTCGGGTTTATCGTACACGCTTTAATACAATATTATTCATGAGCAAAACTTTACATTCCGAATATTGCTCCGAGCACACAAGGAACTCAACACACACTACGCAGGCGCACATACACACTGACATCCCTCTTCTTCTTTTGAAGGTACGACTCTCTTACTAATTAATAACTCAACAACTTCTTATAAGTCTTTTCTAAGATAGATAGATAAATAAACTTTACTTAAACACGGTAAATCATCAGTAAAAATATACAACAATATATTAAAAGATACACTGGTTTACATGATTGCCGTGAGAGAGCCCAATGAGGAAAAGTGGCTTTTAAGCTTCTTTTTAAAGACTCCCAGACCGTTGCTGCTAGATTTCAGAGATGCTGGAAGATCATTCCATAGAACGGCGCCAATGTATCCGCAACTACGCTTGAGGTATTCTGATCTTGGTTTTGGTAACTGGAGTTTGTCTGACCCTCTCAGATTATAGTTGGCACTACGTTCAATGAATAGATCTTGCCGATACTTCGGTGAAAATTTGTGAATTGTCTTAAACATCATAATGGCTCTTTGCCTTTTACGTATTGTATTTAAATTTTCCCAACCGAGAGCATTTCGAAGAAATGATCTAGTTTCGTTATTTTATTTTGTAATGGCTCTGGCAGCGCGATTTTGCAGCCTTTGAAGTTTCTCACTCAACTGCCCACTTATGCCATCCCATACAGCACTAGCGTACTCAAAATGAGGCTGGATGAGTGAATTGTAAATCTTTATAGTAGTGTCTGTGGACATGAATGGTCTAAGGCGTTTCAGGGCGCCAATGCCTGAGGATACTTTTTTTGATGTTTTATTAACATGCTTTTTCCATGACAAGTTGTTATCTATGTATACACCTAGTGATTTTGTCTCTTCCAGCTGAGTGATAGTTTTTTCCTCAACTTGAATTTCCACATGTTGATTGTTTTGGGTTTGTAATCTCTGGCGGGAACCTATCAACATAAATTCCGTTTTGGCAATATTCAAACTTAGTTTATTTGCAATGAGCCAACAGTTTAACTTTCTTATTTCATCATTAATCTCTGCTTCAAGCATAGTAATATGTGGTGAAGCTTGACTAATACTAGTATCGTCAGCGTACATTCTTCGAATGGCCTTCCTCAAACAATTAGGCAGGTCGTTATATCAAAAAGAGCAACGGACCTAAGATAGACCCCTGAGAAACTCCTCAAGTGATTTGGTTCGTGTCGGATAAATATCCATTAATATTACACCTCTGGCTACGTTTATCTAAGTACGACTCAAACCACTTTAGGGAATTTTCGTCGAATCCGTAGGTTGAAAGCTTACTCAATAGAATAGTGTGATCGATGGTGTCGAAAGCCTTTTTAAGGTCAATAAATATTACTCCATTGATCAAACTATTATCGATGTTCAGCGACCAGTTATTGGTGGCTTCAAGCAAGGCTGTAAAGGTACTGTGTTGGATTGATTGACAGTTATCCAATAAATTGTTATTGTGTAAATACGCATAGGGCTGATCATAGATGAATTTTTCAAATATCTTCAATACTAAAGGTATTACAGATATGGGTCTGTAATTTTTGGGATCTGTTTTTGCACCTTTTTTGAAAATAGGCAACACTTTGGCTATTTTCCATTCAGATGGAAATATTCCAGTGCGCATCGATTCATTAAATATATGCGTCAACGAAGGAGAAACTATGTCTGCCGTTTTTGTTTTTGTATGTCTCTTTTTATTGTTCAATGTTAGTGTTCCCAAAGTCCGTATCTGCCGGGTGCCAGTGGTTTCACCGAGCGTCCACCTCTTGTGACGACTTGGGGTTTGCTTTTGGAGACAGTTCTAGGACTTCCATAACATGCTATTGATTACGTCTGAACTCTAGTCCAGCTGGCGTTGTCACAGTAAACGATCGTGAGCGTCTTCCAACTTCTCTTTGACTACGGCTGGTTTCCATTTCGAAGTACTCTGGTACTTTGATCTTGAATCCAAACTGGTTGCCCTGGGAAAAGAATAGGTAATGACTTGCACCCTCTTTCATGGTAGTAGCGTTGTTGTTCTTGTCTGTTTTCAAGTCTGTCTGTGACATCATCGATCACTGTGTAGTTTCTTCGAATTCTTCTCGGAATATTATCCTGTATCAATCAGTCCGTCCTCTATGGTTATTTCGTCCCTGAAGAGCCAATACGGTTTAATAATTGACATCTGAAGGCCATTCGGTGTATATTTACTCTTTCAAAATGTTTAGCTCTGGATCGGTCTTTGTGGCTTCTTGGATTCCTTGATCATATCGCTGCTGAACTGAGGACATATCTCGTGTATTAGACATTTATGCCTCTGATTTCGTTGGTTTTCTCAGGTGATAATCTTGACAGTGCGTCTGCAACTTTCATAGTCTTTCCTGGTTGATATTTCATCACGAGGTCGTAGGGCTGTAGTCTGAGGATCAGTCTCTGAAGGCTTGGGGGAACTGATTGAAGTGATTATCGAGTATATCTAGGACGTTAACAGGAAAAGGGACTACTCTATTGTTAGGCAAAATCTAGCCGATCGAATGCCCATAATACTCAACGCTGGGAAATCTTAAATTCCAATAAGTAGACAAACTAACCTGCAAAGTGTTTGGAAACTAAAAGTTGCTAATTAATCAGAAATAAGACTTTCAAGACATGACTGGAACTTAATCAAAAAGCTGAAGTAGCTTTAGTTTCGCTCTAACGTCAAGCTATATTTCTACGCTTGTTTGATTATTTTTTACACTGACCACACACACATAATATGATAGGACTTCAAATTCAATTCATATGATTGATTAGAGAAATTGATTCGAGCAAAAATAGTGCCCACACGAAATGCGCAGGCCCGTGCTATTTTTTTTAATCTAGTTTCTTTTCAAAATATTGCTAACTTTTTAATTCACCCTTCAATTGATCCAATCCCTTGACAGAGGCATGCTTGAAGTAGTTGGATAAAATTTTTGGAACATTCGATTCCTACTTAAGTTCCACGAGACCCCTTTTCTGTTATTTGTCTACATATGTTAGTTTATATGACGTTCTAAATCTGTTGTGTGTAGTGCCGCGCTGATACGTGTATGAAGGTCAGCCATTGTGTATCGCAAGAAAAAACTATTTCTGACCATTATTGGACTTCGTTTCATTGTAAGTTTATCCTGTTCATGTTTCATTGTTGTTAGTAGGCTGAGCATTGCTTTATACGTCTTAGTCATCTTTCATTCGATTATTTGGCTGTACTTTGATTTAAGTCGTATTGTTCCAGATCACTATCATCGTTGTGGAAATAAACTTATTCTTACATCGAGGAGACAATACGCTCCACTGATGTCAGGCGTTTAAGGTGTATGCTTTCAAGCGTTTTGCGGTCGGGATGGACTGTGAAATTGCGACCGAACAGATAAGTATGAAACTTTTCACAATCATAGACAACAGCTAGCATCTCTCTTTCGATGTTGGCATAACGTTTCTCTGTATCACTCAAGGCTTTGCTCGCAAAAACAGCGGGTTTGTTGTCTTGCAACCGAGCTGCACCCAGTCCTTGAAGCGATGCATCTACTTGAAGGACTGATGGCTTCTTTGAGTTAAAGTAGGTAAGCATTACGTCGTTGCATATGGGCTCCTTAACTTTGTCGAGAGCCTTCTGGTAGGTAGCATTCCAACAGAATTGTTTCTTTTCGGTGACCAGCTCTCGCAATGGTGCTGTTAAAGTGCTCAAGTTAGGTATAAATGGATCTATGTAATTGTCCATACCCAAGAAGGTCTGCACTTCTTGTTTGTTCAGTGGTTGGCGGTCTCATCTCATGCTGACACTTTCCTAGGATCTGGTTGAATACCATCTTTATGCTGCAGATTATTCCATAGAACTTGATTTTGTCTTTAAGTTGAAGAAATTGTTGATTCACAAGTTGAAAGCTCAGAAAAAACTCTGAGTCACCGACGGGAATCGAACTCACAACCCTCTGACTACCGGTCAGATGCTCTACCCACTGAACTACAGAGACTCACATGGGGGAGCCGAGTCACTGGTTAAGCAGTTTGCGAGACATATGTCAAGTGGGAATAGACAAGAACTTAACTAGTGGCTCGGCTTCCCATGTAAGTCTCTGCACCTCGGTGGGCAGAGCAACTGACCGGTAATCAGAGGGTTGTGGGTTCGATTCCCGTCTGTGACTCAGAATTTTTTCTGAGCTTTCAACTTGTGAATCAACAATGTCTTCAACTTAATTACATATGCAAGATTCAAACTGCCATTTGATAATTGATTTTGTCTTGTTTCACTAAGCATTTATCGGGATTCAACTTCAAACCTGTTTCTTTACATTGACTGATCATGCCATGTATGTCGGCCTCGTGTGCTGCTTCTGAATCTCCATAGACTACTATTTCATCAATGATGCCGATTACTCCATGACAATCTTCGAAGTTCTGGTCAATGCGAGTTTGAAAAACGTCCCGAGACATTTTCAGTCCAAATGGCATTCTCTGAAAGCGCTAACGCCCGAAAGGTGAATTGAGTATGGTAAGATAACTCGACTCTTCATCTAGGATAATGTTCCAATAGCTACACTTTGCGTCAACTATCGAGAAAACTTCAGCTCCACTCAGCTTGGGTCATTATCTCTTCTATACAAGGTTAGTGTACGTCACGTGGTGTTCTCGCTTGATTGCTGCATTCGAGTCTTTTGGATGTAAACACAGGCGAAGTTTTCCTTTCGATCATCGCGTCTTAATCGAGAAATTCGCAACCCTGACGATTTGAAGCTCGTTCGTGAACTGCCCCACAAAGTATACTTGATTTAATAACTTCTAAATCTTTAACACAAAAATCTTCGCTCTGAAAAATATCGCCGGTCGTCGGCATAGGACCTCACAGATTGAAAAAACGGTAAAACTCGTGTAAACGAGATGGCTTCGTCATAGATATCGGCTGCATATTTAGAATACTTTTGAAACTACTTTATGGTAACTGGCACAATGCTCATTTGTCTAAAAACGTTTTATTTTCAAAGTTTTTACCGAGGCAGGTGCCTCGGTTCGCCTCGGGGCCTGTGAAAACCTGTTTTAGTGTTTATATAGCGAAAAACGTGGTTTCGGCTAACTGGCGCAGACGGGGTATCAAAACGTTGACATGATCTGTCTAAACAAACTAAACTTTATTCATTACACTTTAACTATTTTTACTGTTTAACAAATCGTTACGTCTATTCTACCATTTTTCTTCACTGCAACGTTCGTTACGCTGTACATAGCAAGTAAGTATCACCGCCAAGCCTCGTTTGAGTGCAGGAAAACGCTATTGTGACGTCATCATACATAAGGTCGATTTTCCTTTAGGCACCGCACACATGAACACGAAACTGCTCTATCCAAAAACATTTGGGAGCTCAAGGACGACAACATCAGCCACAACATTGAATAGTCAATAGTGACAAGAGCACACGCCCACAATGGAAAGCAATCCAAATCCAACCTTTGTCTGATAATAATGTTTAGCATTTATATAGCGCCTTTTCCATATGTATGTGATCAAAGGCGCTTTACAACGATTTACAGTTGACTGTAGTATTGAGGGTCTTAGATAGTCCGCTATACACGGCTCACAAGTATATTCATAAGAGTTGCCCTCAGTTAGTTGACGAGACAGACCACGACACCGGGATCACCCTACTCTTTGTCGACAAGTGCTGTGGGTTCTTTTAAGTCCCCCAGAGCAGATTGAGAGACTGCGCCTACGGTTTAACGTCCTTATCCGAGAAGACGCGAACGTCTAACCGTTTGCAGATGTTAGAGCAAAGGAAGCACCTTCTCCTCAGTTATTTTAAAGTCCCTCTCAAGCTTATTTTTTTAAGTTCCAGATTAAAACTGTTGTCATCTATGAACTCAAAAATCGAATAACCAAAGAAAATT
>JAOBRD020605931.1:0-15714 GCA_027575215.2 Hydrozoanthus sils
AGAGAGAGAGAGAGAGAGAGAGAGAGAGAGAGAGAGAGAGAGACAGAGAGAGACAGAGACAGAGACAGAGACAGAGAGAGAGAGAGACAGAGAGAGAGACAGAGAGAGACAGAGAGAGAAAGAGAGAGAGAGATTTCAATTTTTTTTTTCTTTTCTTTCGCGAGGCTTACTCTTTGTTCATCAAAGTTTTTACTGCTTTGCTTGTTTGAAAGGTACCAAGGTAGTCGTCATGCTGG
This sequence comes from Hydrozoanthus sils, assembly GCA_027575215.2. NCBI lineage: Eukaryota > Metazoa > Cnidaria > Anthozoa > Zoantharia > Hydrozoanthidae > Hydrozoanthus > Hydrozoanthus sils. Next base: position 237 of record JAOBRD020605931.1, read on the forward strand.
TGAAGCACGTGTAATACTTCATGCAAATTGGTTTTAAATAGATTTTTAGGTTTTCACTTAAAAAAGTTTTTATCTTGATCCAGATCCTTGCTCCGTATCTTGATAATGATTAAAGCTGGATTTGTAATTTTGAGTGTTTAATGTAAAAATTGCCGAAGAAGTAGAAGTGCGCGTGTTATATGCTTGCACAGTGTTGGTTTCTGTAAAGAGATCGATGATATTTTTAGGTGCTTTCTCATAACGTATGTTGTGCATTAGGCAGCATATAGCTTTATAGCAGAGAAAGATAATATTGGCATTTAGAAAGAGTGGGACGGCATAGTCTTTTCGTCCTGAAAAATAGATGAAACGCAGTGCTCGCTTCTATAGGGTAAAAATCTTATTTAAATGGCATTTATCAGCAGAAACCCATACAACTATTGCGTATGAGATGTTAGCGAGTTGTAAATTTGTAAAAGTATCCCGGAAGAAAATGTCTTAGTTTTGAAATCATTCCTTCTGTTTAATTTACTGATTTTGATTGCTATTTGGTCAATGTGAGTTTCGAAGGACAGGTTTTTGTCAAGTAAAATTCCGAGGTTTTTAACATAGTCTTTTCATTCAAGGCTGGATTGGTTTTGTTTCTCACTGTTATAAGATATTAGGCTGGTACGTTGATACTTTTTGTCGAGGACGGAAGATAACATAGTTGGATTTCTTTGTATTGAGCGTCAATCTGTTGGCTGTTAGCCATTCGTAGACATTATACTAGCAAGTTCATTGTTGACTACAGACTCCCTTGAAAGCGAACGGTAATGTTTGTCAGCATACAAAATATTAGTATCGTCAACAAAAAGAGAAAAACTAAATTTGGTAGAAGAGTACTGAATGTCATTCAAGTAAATAAGAACACAAGAGGACCAAGTACAGGGCCTTGCGGGACTCAGCATTCTATGAATTGTTGTTCAGATACGGTGCCATTGATTTCAGTAGTTTGTCTGCAGTCACTCAAGTATGATGCAAGCCACTCAGATATTACAGCTCGGAAGCCATAGTGTTGTATATTTACTTAGAAGGATATCATAATTTACAGTGTCATATGCTTTTTTCAGATCGAGGAAGATTCAACATGAGAAGAGGCCTTTTTCCATATTAGATTGAATTGAGTTAACTAGTATATCTAGAATCGCATGTTGCGTAGAATGGGATTTTCGAAAACCAATTGCGCCTTATAAAAATATCATGTGTTTCAATAAATGATATCATTCGTGTGTACATCAGTTTTTCAAATATTCTATTTAAGTTTGATAACAGCGAAATCGGTCTATAGATATTTGGGTCTTCTACGTCGTCAGTTTTGAATATTGGTACAATTTCTACTAGTTTTAGCTTATCTGGGTAGTTTCCTTTTGAGACAGACAAGTTGAGTAGTGTAGCAAGAGGTTGACTGACAATGTCGCTAACTTCTTTCAATAAGTGTGCTGGGCAGGAAAAAAAGCCGTGTGATTTGTTGTTTGGCATAGAAAGAATTTCTATTTGCACTTCAAGGTCTATCAAAGGGTGTTATCCGGCTGAATAAGAAAGACGCCTGAGGAGATAAGGATCTAGGAAGAAAATTGTGAAAGTCCTGTTTTAATGGAGGAAGTTTGGCGGCTAGCTGAGGGCCAACAGAAGCAAAATATTTGTTCAGGATATTAGCTATTTCTAGGGTCTTTCAGTTTGGTAAGGCAGCTAGGTGATTTCGATTCGCGAGAAGTACGCGATTTATTCCTTCCCATATTTTTTCATGGTTTTTAATGTTTTCTTCAAAGTATTTCAAGTAATAATCTTTTTTACTTGCTCTAATTAAAGAATTAAGCTTATTTCGATAATATTTATATTTTCTCGTCTCACTGGATGCATACAACTTATTTTTAACTTTGATAGACTTTTTAATTTCTCTGGTGATCCATGGTTTATAGAATTGCTTAGATTTACGCTTAGAGATGGCTTTGAAGGAAACATGCTTATTAATACTACTGTTTAGCCTTTTGAAAAACGCAGCAAGACTGTTATTTATACCGTTTTCACTATTACTAATAACGGTACTCCAGTTAACGCAGAGACATCCTTCTTTAATGCATCTGTAGAATAAAGTGACTGTGAAGTCCTGCATTCTTTTCATGCATTTTTAACTGTTTACCTTTGGCTGATGATATTGTACAAAATTGTGAAAAACGATCGCTAACGTCCGTAATAAAATTGCCACTGAATGCAATCTGTTCTGGATTATTGACGAAGTTCTAATTACAAAATTGCCATGGCAACGTTTTCAAAATGGCGTCCAGATTTAAGTTAGCGAGGAAGAAGTCAATAAGTTTTGAACTGCAACAGAAAACCAAAACAGCGGAAAAAGCAAAAACCTAGAGTATTCCCAAGTCGGGCATATCAACAATAAGTGGCTATAGTCAAGAACAAATTAAAGTATTATGACTCTGGAAAAGAAGATGAACAGTCACAACTCGGCAAGATTATTGACGGCAAAAAGGGCAAACAAGTCCAGTTCTTCTATCAAGTCCAGTTCCGCAATTAGTAGTCGCCACATTTACAACTTTAATAACTGTTATATGGTTCTTAACCAAAGACATAATAATGCCTTTTTTATTATTTCCATTAAAATGTCAGGGAAAACGCTATTAACGGCAAACGATTCTCAGTTTCCTTCTTCAGTTAATAAACTTGTTCAGTTGAAGATGATGAGATGCAAAAAAGATAAAACAGACACAGAAAAATGCAGCAAGATTTGTCACAAATGATTCTAACTCTTCCACTAGCACAACGGGCCTTGTCTCTTCCCTTGGCTGGAGCACTTTAGAAATAAGACGCCTCGCAAATCAGTCCATAATGCTCTACAAGTTCCGGAACAAACTAGTTAGTATTAGCTTTCCTTTCTGTGTTCAGGAGGATCCCCGACCAACTAGATCTAATCCCTCAAAGTACAGACAAACAAGCATTGATGTCCTAGCCTTCTCTTATTCTTTCTTTCCAAGAACAATCCGAACCTGGAACTTACTAATTAATACTGCCGTCTCAACCATAGATAATAACGAATTCAAGTCCTCAGCTCAGTGCTCTGTATATCTAACATAAGAGTGCCCAGCGAAGTGGATCTAGGAATCTTAGGAAAGGGGGAGGGGGGGGGGGGCGTAAACATCGGTCAAGTCCCTATTCCTCACTCACGCGGAGCATAATTCAGGCAGCTGAAGGTCACATATAGTTCGACCCAAGGAACACCGAAGGCACGAACTTTCTAGGGGGGTCCGGGGGCATGTCCCTCGGCCACCCAGCGCTATGCCTCTGCGACCCTTGACACTCTACACGCGTTTCTCAAACTTCCTCACGCCTTAAGGCGAGCTTTGGGACTACCCTTTATTGTAAGAAAAAGCTTAACTCATATCACGATCATTTTAGGGTACATGGATTTTATATGCTGACCCATGCAGTTTCTCATTCACGTCTGAAAAACATCGCAATCAGCGTTTTCATTTCTTAGATCAATAAAAACGCATCTAAGTTAACTTTTAATAATTGTCAGATTGTAAAACCAGTTTTCTACAATTTGCCATATATAGCCCATCACAAAAGTTTGTTGTTCCGCTTAAAGGAGGGGGGAGGGGGGCGTGGCCCGACCAGCCCCTCCTCTAATTCCGCGCTTGCCCAGCCGTCTAAGGCGACCAGTATTGATGCCGATGGAAAAAAATCCATTGACAAGTCATTTACGGCAGTTCAGAAATCAAGCTTTAAATATTTTTCTTACCTTCGAAAATTGTTACACCATATTTTATTGCACCTTTCGTTTTTTGTAGCCGCCATACTTGATTTAACAGGCGCAATCTATTACCTGATAGGTAGTCAATCAGAATACAATAATTGCGATAGATAGTGACTACTGATACGAGATAGCTTACCAAACTTCTCTCGTTTCATTGCTATCATTTGCAACGAGAGTGGAGACTGAATGTGACACCAAAAATACGTCACACTTCAAAATGGCGGCGGGTAGGAAATCAATCAAACCTAGGAAATGATCCAACTAAATTGCTGGCGTTAGATTATGAACAGGATTATCAAATTTGAGCTGCTGATATGGCCAATGGACACGAACTTAATACAAGTTTTATTTGAGACCAATAATGTTATACAGAGGAGAATTCCTTTAATAAACGATTTATTTGAGGCCAATAATGTTATACAGAGGAGGATTCCTTTAATAAAAGTTTTATTTGAGGCCAATAATGTCATGCAGAGGAGGATTCCTTTAATAAAAGTTTTATTTGAGACCAATAATGTTATAAAGAGGAGGATTCCTTTAATAAAAGTTTTATTTGAGGCCAATAATGTTATACAGTGGAGGGTTCCTTTAATAAAAGTTTTATTTGAGGCCAATAATGTCATACAGAGGAGGATTCCTTTAATAAAAGTTTTATTTGAGACCAATAATGTTATACAGAGGAGGATTCCTTTAATAAAAGTTTCATTTGAGGCCAATAATGACATACATGTACAAAGGAGGATTCCTTTAATAAAAGTTTTATTTGAGACCAATTATGTTATACAGAGGAGGATTCCTTTAATAAAAGTTTTATTTGTGGCCAATAATGTTATACAGTGGAGGATTCCTTTAAGAAAAGTTTTATTTGAGACCAATAATGTCGTACAGAGGAGGATTCCTTTAATAAAAGTTTTTTTGAGGCCAATAATGTTATACAGTGTAGGATTTCTTTAAGGAAGAGGGGAAATGCATTGTCGACGGTAAATAGTTGTCGGTAATCAGTCTGCAATGAGTCTGTGTGCTCGGTAGTTTCTATAATTACTTGTCAGGGTTTAAAAATGTTTTTGAGAGGATAGAAGTTTTATTGATCATATATAGTCCAATGAATTTCCAGACAGGGTTGCAGACGGAGAACCAAATATCTTGACGTCAGAACCTCCCATGGAGATGGCTTCAAGTTCAGGAACAACTGGGAACAGAAAACTCCTGATTATCGGAAAGGACCGTCACAAAGCCATGAAAAACATGCTTATTACTTCTATGTATTTCTTGAGAGCCGCTTATCCAAAGGTAATCAATAAAATCCACAACTGCATCTTTATATTAATCCGCCCGACATTTGTAATTTAATTTCGATTTCTATCAACGACTATTCAGGATCAGGCTAAAGGCAAATTAAAGTGCAAGTATACTTTAGGAAGAGTCAGACGAATTTTCAGTCCTCTATTGTGAAAACGGCTATTGATATTTCAGTAGTAGTACGGTTCGTGTGACTCAAACACAAACCCTGCTCACTATCGAGTTTCCATGCAGTAGCTCAGTGGTTAAGGGTGGCCGACTGGTATACTTAGGCATTAGGTAAATAGACCGCGTCTGGTACTCAGATTTGATTCTTTGTTCTTCTCTATACTCGCACTTAATTCCCTATGTTTGATGACCCTGTTTTCTTTTTCCACAGTCGAACTCTCTCCAGAAGGGATCTAACATCATGTTTTATTACCAACCTGAAGTTACCGAGACTAAGGGAGGTTTGCAGATTACAAGCGGCATGCAAGAGCCGAAAAGAAACGCGATCGCCAAAATACTCGGGATATCGCCTTTAATAGCGTATGACATTCCAACAGAACCAGATGCGTATTATGTTCACCTGCTTTTCGCTCTCAAAGATCGTGAGTTAGGATTCATATGTACAACCTTTTGTATGCACCTTTTTAATGCATTCACTATCTTGGAAACCAACTGGCAAGACCTTGTAAATGATATAGCAAGGGGCAGGGTAAAAGACGGAATTAAAGTGCCGGAGTCCATTGTGAGGTTTGTGTTACAAACTATTTTGATCAAGCGAAACTTGAAGCCATTATGCTTAATTCAAATATTATGCAGATTATTTTCAGTAAAAAAGATAGTACAACTTATGTTGGGGTAGATTATTTTTAATAGGCTAGAGTTTTATAAAGTATCGCTAATTGAATAAGATGTCAGGGCTTTAGTCCTATTGTGCACTCTTCATGTTAGAAGATATTCTTAGGAAACAAGAAATTATTTTAAAAATTTGGACAACGACGGGCATCAAATTTGACGGGATACATTGCCTGACACCCGTCTTCCGATTTTGTAATACTGGCTGCACTTTATCCAATGCAATCGCGAGGAAATTCTTTGGTGGTAAAACAAACGTTGAATGCTTTTGTTATGGGCGAGTATGGTTGATATAGCTTTGCAGGAAAGCTATATACTTGACCATCACTAACGGTTCAACTTGTGTACTAATGAAAAGTATGTTCTAATGCTGCCATTTTTTCTAGTGACTTGAACAAACAACTTTCTCCCGACCCGCAAAGAGCTGAAGATTTAAGATTGGAGTTCAGCAAAGGATTTGATAGCACAATAGCGAGGCGAATTTGGCCTAATATCAACTTTGCTTGGGCTATCACAACAGGTAGAAAACTGAAGTTATACTGGCTTATACTTTGAATAATTCGTTCGTATTTAGTAGAAACAGTACGCGAGTTCTCTCCTTCACATACTTGGTGACAAAAGAACGCTAATTGGAGAAATATCTTGGACAAGGTGTTTCATTTTATCAACCTCGCGCTGCAATGTATATAAACTTAAAGGGTAAGACTATGTGGTATCGCGGAGTTAGCCTTTCTGGGTCTTATTTTTTATTCAATTCATCTGTAATCAGTAATTCTAACAGCTCATACTGGTCTTTTTAAAGGGTCTTCTGAACTCTACGCCAAAAAGCTCAGGGAACAGTATTTGGACATCCCATTGTTTTCACCAGCATATGCAGCAACTGAAGCGATAATTGCAGTAAACACGTGGCCTGAAGAACTAAATCCAGTTTATACACTACTTCCTTCTGCAGCTTTCTTTGAGTTTATACCAATAGAAACTAGCGGAGAAGATCAACCAAAGGTTTGTTGCTCATTGCAATTTTAGGTTTCGCCCTAACTCTTTATACAAGGTGATAGTAAGCCATTTTGTAAAACTAGTCCACATGCTGTGACACCTAGTAGTATAGCATAGACCGAATAACCCCTCAGTTTTGGGGAAATTGGGAGTAAAGACTACGAAGAATAGAGAAAAAGTGAATCTAGGAAAAACAAAAAGTTGGAGTAAATAGTAGAACAAATAGAAAAATGGAAAAGGTACTGAATGTTTTGGATCATCTTTGGAGACAGGTATTTTGTAATCTTAATCTTAACAGCAACTGTCTTAGAGAAGAAATTACTGCTCGAGTCTTGGTATAGCCCAGGGTCCACGTTTACCAGTCTTTGAACAACCCAGCCTTGGTGGGTATAGGCCTAGATAAATCTTAAAAAGAATTCCAACTATTTCCCCAACGATTTAACCGAATACAACCCTAAAAGCTCTATAAACTTTAATTTTCTCCTTCAAAAAACCCAAACATTCTGATACAAGGATAGGCGCGGAACAGGCAGAACGTCGAAAAAATGAATAAATTTATAAAAATCTGGTATAGACTCAGATAAACTCTTCATTTTACGCCAGTGTGATTGAAAGCCCTAGTTTATCTCTGTGGGGCAATAAGTCGATTCCTTAATTAGAATTTTGCCTCAAAGTATAAAAAACTATAAAAACTCTTTTTTTAAAAAATCTTTTTAAGGTCTTTTAAAAAACTCTTCAAAAAAATATACTGTTTCTTACATCTAAAGCTACCGCTTAAGCTCGCTGAAGCGAGTTAACTTATCCTACTTAAATGGTAGATACCACTTAACTACTTCGTATCAACGAACAGTTTCCATGATTCATGGCTAATAATTTGTGGTAAATAGTTTCGGTTTCAGCTTTGTGGTAATCATTGGAATAAAAGGTTCATAATTCGTTTTTTTCTATCACAGCATGTTTCCTACTCACTTAAGAGTTTGGTGTTATATGGCAGACCTTTGAACGTATTAATAACAAAACATATTTCGCGTAAATACGGTTCTGTTACAAATGATATTGTTAAATAACATACAATAATAGCCACCTGTTACCTGTGGCTTGCTATCTGTTACCTGTGCCCTGTTACATGTAACTTGTGGCCCATTATCTGTAACCTGTAATCAGGTACCTGTTACACGTTACTTGTGACCTGTTACCTGTTACCTGCGACTTGTGACCTGTTTACTGTGACCTGTTTACTGTGAACTTTTACTGTGATCTGTTTACTGTGACTTGTTTACTGTGACCTGTTTATTGTGACTTGTTACCTATGGTCTGTTACCTGTAACCTGTGATCAGTTACCTGTTACTTGTGACCTGTTTACTTTGACCTGTTTACTGTGACCTGTTTTTTGTGACCTGTTACCTGTGGTCTGTTACCTGTAACCTGTGATCAGTTACCTGTCACCTGTAATCTGTTATCTGTGACCTGTTATCTGTGACCTGTGATCTGTTACCTGTGACCTGTTACCTGTGACCTGTCATCTGTTACCAATGACCTGTTACATGTGATCTGTTACCTGTGACAGACTATGTACATATGATCTCTATTTATAGACACTGTTTGCAGAAGAAGTTCAAGTTGGATCGGTTTATGAACTTGTAATAACAAATCGTGAAGGTCTCAGTTGTGAAGATTTCACGGTTTTATAACAAGGCACCAGTTCTGGAGTACCAGGTAAGCATCTGTGACCTAAAGTCGAAAGGCAGCCAGTCCCTTTTTTAGCAACTCCAACATTTCAAAGAACCATTGAAATATTTCTAACTCAGAAATATTGTTCTGATCAAAGAAACTTAGCAACGTATAGCTACAAACGATGGCTATATATCTAACTACTATTGAATCAATGGGACTGGCCGTTGCAAAAAACAAAACTCATACGTGTACCGCAATTTTTTGCGTCGTGCGATTGTTCACCTTAGACAAAAGAAACGTGTCGCATGCGCATTATTTAGAAGCAAATTCACTCTACGAGTGAAGTATCAAGATTTACCTGCATAAAAAACAGTCTGCACTGAAACCGCGAATTATACTAAGTAAACCAGAAAAATGTTGATTTTAAAGCGTTTTAAATTTGAAACAAAATTAACCATATTTTCTTACAAAACATTACCGAAAATACATGAAGATGGTTGTTAAACGAATACAGAATGATTTCTACAATTTTTCAAAATGACTTTCTAAAAGATTTGAGTTGAGGCTTTGAAAAGGTCAAAGTCGACTCCGACGGGCTGACAACACCTCAACTAGTTTGAATGAAAAATTGAAGCGTTTCAAATTTGACACCAAAAGTATCCATACATTATTTATAGAAAACATCAAAGGTTTTAAAATGACTTTATATGAAAAACCTTAGTTAAGATTTTTAAAAACCGAAGCCGACAATGTCTCAACTTAATTGAATGAAAAATTTTAGATTCGCAAGCTCAACTTTCAAAAAAAAAAAATTCCAGTAGTTGCTTTTCGGTGTTTTTAGGAGTTGCATCATCAATGTCTGCAAGTCCGAGAAATAGTGAAACTTTGAAAAAAGCCGAAGTCGAAGCCATGGTATAATAGCAGCGGTGTGCTCAATTACACCATGACTGTTGCAACACGAATGACGTTGAGGTGTTTGTTTGGTTAAAGCCAAGTATCACATGGTACAAATCAGCCAACCAGAAAATCGGAACGACTACAATGTATGAAAATTTACTAATAGACCCAGTTATACGGTTTTTAAAAAGACATCTTCATATCTACCGTTTTGCAAGTTTCTGATGGTTTCTGCTGATGCGATACGAGTGTCATGTGATAAAAATTCGGGGTAATTAGGCATTGTGATTCTCGATACCTTTAGTCGGACCACGCGGTGACCTTATTCTTTGTTTTCAACTGACATGGTAACAACAACAACAACCTAATTTGTACCCTCCAATTTACATTACAGTGTATCGATTACAATATGATAATTGTTAATTACAGCAAGTAATTTCCCTGGATATAGAAGAAGAACTTACAAAAAAGTATTGATCGGATCTGTATGGAGAGAGCAATGGCTGTCTGCAATAACTAGAAAACTAAATTAAGTCAGACAGCCAGGCAATTTTTTGGATAGATTTATAGCTAAGTTTATAATCTAAAAATATATATAAAGGTAATGCAAGCAAAAGATAAACCAAAACACATAGGAAGTACAACTATAAGTTAAGTAAAATTATCTAAACAAAGAATGCAGATGAATATTCCAGAAGCAATTAGATGGCACAAAACAAGAGATAGCGATGATTTAACATTAATTAATTAATTGATTCTCGATTCTTTTTGAAACTGAAAAGTTTATTGGTTTGGACAGCTTCCCAAATGAATTCCAAATTTGAGGTACCTTAAACCTAATGTTAATTTCCCCGTAATTTGTCTTTGCTTTTGGAATAAAATAGACGTGATCATCGATTGTCGCTGTTTTGCTCCTATGTTTGTAAAGGAAAGTTGGTTCGATGCGTTTGTTGGTCAAGGCTTAGCTTTTTTTGCTCTGCCAAGGCCAGGACAGAAACCAATCACGCTACCGGACAAAAAAGAAATGTGGAGCTAATCCCCTAGAGCGGCTGTTTTTTATCGGGGTTTATATGGCTATTAGCTTGCTGTCTCTTGCCCATTGTATCTTGTGGCAGCGAAAACTAAATACCACATGTGTTTCACAGTACCGCAAGGGTCAGTTACTCAACGTCCATTCCGAGAAGACATCAGAAACGGTGATGTACGAAGCCCTCCAGGCCACTTTGAATGACAAATTCCCTTCTGAGATGGTAGACTACACATGCGCAGAAAGCTCCATGCTAGATGGTCTGAAGGTGAATAAGGATGTCACAAGAAGGGATGATCCAGCCAGTCAAACGCTTGCCCTTCATTACGTTATCTTCATCGAGTTAGCAAAAGACAGCAACATTGCCGAACATGAACTCAAACGTTTTGCAGAACAGGCAAGTCAGATAATGTATCAGTGGAGTCACCTCTGTAATTGTTTTTATTGACAAGCTTCCTCGAGAAAAAGAAACTTGACTTTACTGTTCGTGCTTACAGCTTCCTGACTTTTAATCTTGGCAAGACTGGTTTTGCCGTGTCGCCCTTTTAAAGTTTATCACACACGCCAGTCTTCCAAAACAATGTTGCTCATCTTCCAATACCCATAACTACAGTGCTTACTGTTGTATTCTGTAAGATGTTTCAAAATCTCTTTTTGTCAATTCTTACCAGGCTGAACATTAGCTTTCCCGATGTAACCCTAGGGCCCTAAGCCCTAACACAAGACTGACTACTCTGTTGCGTTTCTCAGCAAGGCATTCTAACTGATTGGGTTTGGTTGACCCAGCTGTATAATTGGGTAACAACTTCTTCTGAGGCCTCAGTCTGTTGCATCGTTGGTGTCCTACCCGGGGGGCGGGGGGGGGGATGAAATTGAGGCAAAGAATTTGTCCGTTAGCATTACGGAAATACTGTGCAGTAATATTTTAGAGATCATTCTAATAAGCACCAACAATTAGACGGATAAATTGTTTAGTATTTACCAAACCCTGAGCCATACCAAAAATATAAAAAATAATTAAGTAAACAACGTTGCCAAAATGTCTTGAAAGCAGCAGGAAAGAAATAATTTTGATGAAACACAACATTTTTAAGTTTCCCAAACATGTTTCGACACTACTAGAGACATCTTCAGTTGTGCAAGGTAATTGTAATAAGAATGTTCAAAGACAATTAAATAAATTACAAAGAGTCAGATTAATGTTTACATGCTTGAACACAACATATACAGATTCGGGTTATGCCTTACCATTGGACAGAGTATATAAAATCAAAGTTTCGCTGATCAATCTAGAGCATCAACCAAGATTCCCACAAAACCACACAATGGAAAGAGAAAAGTACTCTGACCTCGGTGGAATTCGAAGCCACCAATTACGAAAAAATAGACCTACGTCGCTCTAACCAACTGAGCTACGGGGCCAGCTGGGATTGAAGGAAAGTACAGCTCGGCCAAAACCTAGAAATAACCATAAAGCACTGGATGTCCTTCAGTGGCATATGTGTAAACACAACATATATAGATTCGAGTGAAGCCATACCACTGGAACGGGGTATAATCGAAGTTTCGCTGATCTTGAGCATCAACGAAGATTCCCATAAACCCACACAAAAGAAAGAGAAACATCTCTGACCTCGGTGGGATTCAAACCCAAGACCTACGAAACAAATCTACGTGGCTGTAACCAACAGCGCTTCGGGGCCAGCTTGGAGTTTGGCCGTGGGATTTTAACGACAGTATAGCTCGGCCCGAGCTTAGGAATAACCATAGAGCACTGGATGTTTTTCAGTGGCATATGCGTTAACACAACATATATAATTCGTGTGAGGCCTTATCACTGGAACGGGGTATAATCGAAGTTTCACTGTGGACATCCAGTACTCTATGGTTACATGCTTGACTTGGGAATTAAGCGAAGGGTTTGGACATCCAATTTACCATAGTTTCATTATAATTTTATTCTGTATATTGTTTTCTCGTTACACTCGTTTCTTGTTGTGTGTTTCAAAACCAAGTAAATCTTTTAAAACTGTTCACTTGAACAACCAGCAGGCGCTTGCTTCTCATTTTTTAAGCATAGCTTTGGAAAGAATTCAAATTTCTGAGAATTAAACCTAGTTATAAGCCAGGGTTTGTTGTTTTGTTATTTTTGCTTGGACACTTGCTCTGCTAGATAAAGAGATCGTCTTTTATCATAGAAATTTAAAACATGACACCTTTTGACTTCTGGCCCAAGACAACAAGAAACATTGATAAACTGATACACGGTAACCAATCAGAGTACGTGAAAAGGGCAATAAATTAGTTTGATATAATAACCTGATCATTGTAAAGCGCATTTGAACATTCATATGGAAAAAGCGCTATGCACCACTTTACCTTTACTTTACCTTTGTAATCTAACGGTTATTATGCATTTCTGGTTATCAATTTCTAACACGATAAATGGTTTCAATTCTATCTCAGCTGGACCAAAACATCTGTGACCGCAACCCAATGTACAAGTCGTTTAGACACCGGGGAGGTATCGATATGATTTTGGTGTACAGTTTGAGACCTGGCACCTTCAGCAAGCTGGTTCAGTTCTATTACAAGCGAAACCCGCTGGTCGGTAACAGGCTCAAGATACCGCGACTGACAAAGTCAAAGGAAGGATTGGAGTTACTGCTGTCAAATCTGAAGTGACATTGAACGTCGATTTGAAACTAAAAAAGTTTTAACTAAAATCAATGTTTTGCAAGGGCCAGTTGTTCAAAGGCGGATTAGCACTAACTCAGTGTTAAATTTTTAGCCTAGGTTCTTGTTGGCAACCTTTTTATGAGGACCGTAAACCTTTATTTATTAAAGAAATTCCTTCTTGAATTTTGGATTAATCTAGGGTTAAAGTTAACCAGTCTTTGAACAACGCAGCCCAGGATGTTAGCATTCGTGTTAATGAGGCTAATGGTATTAAAGTCAGCGAATTTCTAAAAAAAGCAAAAATTTTTAGAAAGCGTTCTCAATAATTAGGGTACTGCAATAGAAAACCGGTAGAAGTATCTGCGTCAACAGAAATACACTTTCTACTGTTTATTGCAAGAACATACGCATTCATATGCGTCATGTCATCCGCTAAAGCCAAAATATCTTCTTTTATGTATAACAAACGACTTTCGACGATATTCAAATGCGCACAAAGTATACTCATTTATGAATTTGCATATTCAGGAACTTCGATGACATTTTTCCAAGTAAATTTGTACCTTAGGCTTTATATAGCTAATTAACTGAAAAAAAAACAAACACTTTAACTAGATGAACATTCGCACATTTTAAAAATCAATAAAATATCAACTGCAGGAATAGAAAATCATTTGCACGAAGATAACATTTGTTTCTAGTTTAAGCACACGAAATCACAATCAATAAAGTATTTGTTGCAGTCGTTACGACGATTGGACAATCATTAGCGTGATGGAAAGGAGAATAGCCGCTTGTTATATTCTTTTAACAAAAACTTAATGACAGCTACAGTTAAGATACTTGCTGTAATTTAATTCCCAACATGTAGAGGCAAGGAGGCGATGCAATTTTCTACGATAAAAGTAAATAGGCAAAACATGGTATAACTATGTTCTTTTTATACACCTTAAATAAAAAAATGTACAATTTGTAGACCCAATTAAGGTGCGGTTACAATGCTGTAGTTATACAAAATGCCTCAGTAGTAATACCCCACATCAGAGAAAGAGGAATGTAAAGAATGTATGGTATGCACACTAATGAGAAAAAAAAGGAATGTTAGACATCCATACGTAATGAGAGGAAGAGGAATGTTAGACATCCATACGAAATGAGAGAAAGAGGTATTGCGTCAATCTTGAAATTTGACCCCTCCTCTTTAGCGCCCTTTCTATTATTAGATACACTTTCCCCGCCCGCTAATAATTTATTTTATTGTTTCACTCACTCCGAACAAGAACTCAAGATATGGTAATTGTTTAAACTGACTAAGTTAAATAAACTAGCAAAAACACTAGCATAGAACCCAGATCTCCGTCTGTTTAATAGCATACGGACAGCGTGGTTGGTTTTAAGAAAATCTACAAAAGTTGGAATAGATTTTTGGACTCGAATACTTTCGAACACTCTCATAATTATTTTCCTGATTTACAAAGATGACAAGAAGCAATTTTCAATTCAATAACCTTTATTTATTATAAAATGTTGCATATAAAGTATATAAATTGCTTACAATATACACAAAAATTAATTACTCCTCATTGTCACTTTCAGTGTCGTCACTGTAGTTGCTTGTCCAAAATGTTGTTCAAGATTCGATTTAACATCAGTGTGAGTTAAAAATCGGCAAGCATTACACAGTTGAAACAAATCACGTAAGCGATTCCTGCTTTGACTAAATCTACCGTCAGAGATCTCGCATATTATGCTAGTTAGCGGCGTAACAAACCCATCCTTCCAGTGACAATGTGGACATGAAGTAGTTATCATTTGGCACTGATCAGGACTGTCACAGTTCTGGCAGAACGTTTGTCTTTCTTCTTCATCAAGCGAGTTTTCATCTTAAAGTTCAGAATCGGATTCAGACCCAGTTTCCCCACTCTCTGAGCCACTACTTTGCTCGCTTCTTTGACTTGATAATTCGCTTTGTTCACTGTCTTGACTTGATGTTTCTGAGTCGCTATGTATCTGTTTCACTCCATTTTGAATTGAATTTTCCTTCACAATCAGTTCGGCCAACATCTTTTTGTTTTTAACAAGGTGTTTGTTAATTCCAATTTCAGCAATACCATTCAAAAATGTATTAAGGGTTCTTGGCTTTGGAATTGGAACTTCATTGTTGTAGGGAAAAAGAATATATTCAAAGAGTTCGGCCGTACTTGTAACAGGACTTTCTGCCTGTTCTTGTACAACATTTCACCTTTGAGAGTCCAAAACAAATTTTTTTTAAAGA